>MQUG01000535.1:0-18896 GCA_007213375.1 Steinernema feltiae | reverse complement strand
GATTAAGTAGAAACAATGGATTGGCAAAAATTTTACAAAAAATAGTTAATTTTTGTGATGTTCGAAAAAAATTATAGACTTTCAATTTTCGCAGCTCAATCAAACTGATTTTTTCTGAATTTTGTTCGATGTTCTGACACAAATTACACGTTCTGATGCAGGTAGTTCAAATAGTTTGTTTATCATAACAATAGAATTACGCAATGTGAGAAGATAAAAAGGGTTAAACGCTCGCTGTGTAACCAATATCTACAAACGATCAGTGCAACCGAGGCATTTGCAACTTATGGCTCATCTAGAGAATTGTGGATTGTGATTCGTAATCTTTTAAATTGTACACTTGCAAACAAGCCGAATAGGTCTATTTTTTATTCTATTCTCAAAAATGTAAAAGTTTAAAATTGGTTTTTAAATATTTTTGAGCTTTGCTTTTGCCGGTTTCAACATTCACCATTAAACTGACGTTGTAAGTACCACCACGTCAGCAAAAATATTTGTCTATTTTCTTTAAGCACAGATGAGGAATCCACAGCTCTAAAGTAGGATGTCTGAAAAAAAGACATTTTTTTGCAAACAGCGCAAAGTCGAATTTTTTTTTTAGAGTACAAAAGTGCAAATTTCAAGTTTAAAAATAATTTTTTTATTGGCCGTTCAAATGTATATATATCAAACACAAAAATGTTATATTAATAATCTAAATGTTTCAGTTTGTAAACGAAAAAATGTCATTTGTTTCAAAACCGATAGAAACAAGCTATCTAAAAGCCACGAATCACAGTCATGGTTTGGCCTAACTTGTTTCTTATTTGTTAGATACATGTATTAGAAAATAGAAGATAATAGAAGATAATTACCAAAATTTTAAAAGTAATTGTAAATGATATCATTGACATAGCAGATTATAATTTCTTTTGGTAGCGAATTTCGCATCCAAATTCACCGTGTTCAGGTTTTCACGAGTTACCTACATTGCTCAAATGTTTTTAAAATTTTAAAATTTAAATTTAAAAAATTCGTGAAAAACGCTTGTTGGATCAGCCATAATAACGAAACTAACATTGTTCATTTACATTAATTATCTGCATTGTGCAATAACCACAAGCAAAAAAAAACAGGTAAAACCCATAGAAACCGTCAACAGTTCATTTGCGTTTGTGTTACTCTTTTGTTTTGGTAGCGACTTGCGCACAAAATTGATTTCAATTGTTTCTTATTTATTTGAATTAAAATATCAAAATTAAAGCACTGTGATCGCTGAATGTCTCCTACTTCAAGAAGCCCAGCTCAAAAAGATGTTGTGGCGTCACCAACGGTTTTTAGTAATTTAAATGGTTTTCATTTTTAAATAAAAATAATGGTTTGCTGTGAAAAGATCCACGCTTGATTGCACGGTAGACCCCATTACAAAAATTGATTCAAAGTGTCCTATCATGTTTTAAATTTGTGAAAATTACTGTTGGACGACATTTAAAAATTCAGTTACAGCTTCGGAAAACTTCAAAAATTATTGAAATAAAATCAATAAACTGATTCGCCTAAAATATGCTACAAAAAACCGTTTTGTTAGTAGATTTTAGTCGAACTTTTTTCGGTGATTTTTCTCATCAAACTGGCTTATTACGCAGTCAAGAATAACAAGTGCTAGCCGAAATTCTCCTCAGGTAACGCTTAAAACTTAATCAATGCACAGAAGACTTGAACTGTGTCATAGAACTTATGTTACTTCAAAAAGAATTCGGCGCCGAGTTGTCCTGGCGCCGAATAGTCCTGGCTCCGAGTTGTCCGGGCGCCGAATCGTCCCGGCGCCGAGTTGTCCTGCTCCGTAATTTATTTGCTGCACAAAAAAATACAAAAATTTTAAAATTAGATTTTTGAGTTAAATTAGAGTTAAATTTGTATTTTCTGGAAATTGGAATGATTGTGTCGATGGGACAATTAAATTAAAATTAAAAGTAAAAAACCAAAAATCGGACCAGAAGCTTGAAAAAGAGCCTAAAAATAATTGTTTTCTTTGTTTTTTCTTTTTCTCAATAATTTCTCAATAATTTCAAAAAATAATTTCTCAATTGTTTTCAAGTAAAAAAATTTGCACGTTTTTAAAACAAAAAAAAATCAAATTGAATTGTTAAAATTCTTCTTTTTTACTTATTTATGCCTCCAAAAAAAAGCCTCCAAAAATAAGAAATTACATTTAACTCTGTTCTAGTTAAATCGTTCAAAATGTTGTTAAAGAGAATCTGAATTGGACAAGCTTTTAGCTGTTCTGACAAAAATTGAAATGCTGAAATTGTCATTCTGCTTAAGACTAAAATACAAACGAAGGCTTTCTTACAACCGCATTTACGACCAAAAATGAAATTAAAAACAAGTTATCCAAATCAAACAAGTTATCACCTTTGATTACTCTTAAATTGAAAATTGAAAAAAAGAATTTTTTTTCCGTAGGCTGAATAATAAAAAAACAAAAAAATCTACAAGTTGTGTAATTGAAAACTAGACTTTGATCAAAATAAAATAACATATTCATAGAACGTACAGTCACTTTCACCCTTATTTGTTCAGTGAATTTTGTTTAACAGTACGAGTGTCTACAAAAATAAATTGTGAAATGCTGTAAAGCTAATAAAAATCAAGAATCTAAAATCTAAAAATCTGTTTACAACATTAAATCTTAATCAAAATGTTTTTTTTAATTATGCACACATTATTCAAATTCAAATCCATTTATTGACAAGCGAATTTGATGATCATCTGCGGTTTGAAAGAACAAATCACGAGCAAAAATCCTCTATCTTTTCTTCTGAATGTTTACCAGCATTGTTGGGTCTCAAAAATGCTTTGGCTTAATAAAAAATCAAGCATTAATAATCAAGTATTAACAGCTGAAAATCAAGCATTAAAAGCCAAATAAAAATTGACAATCATGTGATCAGGTGCACTTTGACCACTTGTCGCGCCAACAAAAATTAATTTACTTTGTCTTCGGAGCGAATATTGTGGCAGATAAAGGAGTCGAATCGGCACAAATCCTGATTTGTTCATTGAATTCTGCTTCGTGCCATTGACACTGACACCTCTACCAGGTAAAATTGAAAAGTCTACAAAAATAAATTGTTTATGTGTAAACAACAATTTGATTAGATACTGGTATCAAAAAACGCATAATTTTAACCCAACTATGTATATGTTCTATTTTGGTCTTCATTAAGGCTTGGTCTATTTTTAGCATTTGTGAAGAGTAAATTACATTTAAACCACAGAAACATCGAGAAGGAATTAATCTGTACAAAAAATAATAAACAATAAATCATAAAATCGCCATTGATTTGAAACTCGCATAGCTGCTACGGATCGAAGAAAAGTTTGTAAAAAATGTAAACGCGAAAAATTTAAATGTCTTTTGATGTGTGAACAATCAAACAAAGCATGACTGGCCAGCGCCCGCATCCTAGAAGTCTTGAAACAACAAGGTTTCCGTAGTTCCATCCACTCCTGAGTATCCATCCTAGTTCCATTCAGCTAGGTCGGAGTGTTTAACATTGTGTAGTTCAATTGAAATGAGAAATACACTGTTAACTATTGAAAAAAAAATCAACTTGTATGCGTTTTCAATAAAGAAAAAGCAAAAATCAGAATATGAATTTTACAAGTGCAGCTAAGGACGGCTAACACAAAAATTCGCATATTTTTAATTTCAATTTCAATCTTTTCTTTTAAAAAATTTATATTCTGTTTGTACCTTTTTGAATGTTTTTGAATGAGGACACGAAAACTACGAACAATCTAGTTTTATTGTTATTTTACTGTGTAAAACAAATCGTAAATCAAAAGTTATATTACAATTTTTTATGCGTAATATGCGTAATTCAAAAATAATCCATGTCGTGTTGTATTCACAATTCCGACAATCTCAGAATTTGATTTAATTTGTTATCATTATAAATAGAATTACAAACATCGTGCGAGAAAGGGTGTATATCCCCCCAAAAAAAAACCGTCCTACGGGAGGATACGGTGGGAGAAGAGAAGGGAAAGAAGAGAAGGACGGAAACGAAAAGTAATTATGTTTACAAAAAAAATATTGATTTTACACTGCAAGGATCTCATCATTTGGATTTTTTTTTCAAATGTCAATTTCTTCAATGATCAGGTTTGGTGTAATCTTTTGTTCTGCGGTTCATTGTGTAGTTCAATTGATATGAGAAATACACTGTTAACTATTAAACAAATCAAATTGTATGCGTTTTCAGTAAAGAAAAACAAAAATCAGAACGACGCTGAATTTTACAAGTGCAGCTAAGGATACAAGCGTGGTATTCCGTGTAACCGAGGAACTTGGATCTCATTCAAGGAACTTGGAATGTCAATAAATTGTAAAATCAAAAAATTCTGAAAATTTTGTTTTGTTTTTTGCAGAGAACCGCTTAAACTATTTGACTATCTTAAAATTAAATAAGTGGACACTAATGAGAATTAAAATACTAGAGAATGGTGATGAAAACATCAAAAATAAATATAAAATCGCTTGAAATCAACTTTGACTGAGCCATCGTTGTCGCTTCTATTTTTGCATGCCTTGTGGCATTACCACCCCAAATTCGCAAATTCCGCGGTAATATTGTTAAAATGCAAAAATATTTGGAGAGAGGGTAGAGAAAAGAAGGAACAAAAAAAAAATTGATTTTACACTGCTCTCATCTCATTATTTGGATTTTTTTTCAAATGTCAATTTCTTCAGTGATCAGGAGGTTGGAGTAATCTTTCGTTCTGCGGTTCAATGAACTGAAACAGAATGAAAAATTAAAACGTCCAGTTTCTGAACAAAAATGATTTTAAAGGAAGATGATTTTAGTTTCTAAACAAAATTATCCATAAAGTTGGCAAAAAATTAAAATTAAAATTATTAAATCCTTTTCTTGTAAAACATCAAGAAGGGAATATTCGCAATCAAACAAATAAAGTTGTTTTTTGCAGTTAAATTAATGTAAGTATTCGTTCGCGGCCTGCTCGAAACAGTAAATGCAAAAATAATTTTAGAACTGGTCTTTTTACTCCATATTGCATGGATAACCAATTGTTTTTAGTTTGTCTTAAATTAAAAATGAAAATTTAAAAATCGTTAAAAGCAAAGAAGTACAATCATTTTTTTGCAATTAACGCAATTTTAAAATCTAACACCTTGTAAAAAAATGATATGTGCTGCATTTCAAAAAAAAATCTAGAAAAACAGTTTTTTCACCCACTATTCTTTAGTATTTTCGAAAGAAGAAAATGCAAAAATTGTCAAATTTAATTTTTCAATGTCAAAAAAATGTCAAAGTCAAATTTTTTGCAGTTTAATTAATTTAAAAAATTAACAGAAACAAGAAAAAAAAAAAAAAAGAAACATGTGCAATACTGTATTTTTGATTAAATACGCAAAGTTTAATTAATTAAGTTTAACGCAAAAATTAATAAGACGCAAAAATTAATCCAAATAATTAATTTTTGTTTGATCACAACTCCAATCGATCGGTTGTCGACTTCTCATCCAACATCAAAAAATCAAACATTTGTTGAACAGTTGTTCAACAAACCCTCGCAGATTACAAAAGAGGCTAGGAGAAAAACACTCAAAACAAATTCAGAAAGTAATTTCACGTTTGTTCCACCCTGAAAATACGTCCAATAATCAAAAAACACAAAAAATATTTTTGTTGAGCGTACACTGTAAGCAGGAGCTACAAAAAATGGTATCCAAACTACAAAAACGGCATCAAGAAGCTCAATAGCTAAGCTATGAAGCTTGCAACTGGCTAAGAAGGCGAAGAAGCTAAATAATGCGTGCAACTGCAGCAATGTAGCATTTCACGGTGGGGAGCACATTAATAGTTAGTTCAAATCCTCGCAGATTACTAAAGATACTAAGAAACGTGTTTTTAACGTTATTAATAGGATATCACAACGAGAGCTGACAAAAAAGTTTTTAACGTTATTTAACATTTGTTGAAAAAAAAATCAAAAAAAAATTGTTAACTCGATTGGAAAGGTCAATAATCTGATTGAAACAAATTGAAACAAACAATTTCATACATACAGATGGCAGTACCAAAAATAATTTTCATTTCTTATTTTATTAATTATTTAAATATACAAAAATACCAGCATTGAGGATAGTGTTAAGCCGTCGTTCAAAATTTTGAGCACCCGTTTAAATGTCTAATCACCACAGAACACAGCACCTACAAAAAAGGCACATTTTGAATCTTGAATATCATCTTATAATGAAAATACGAATCATATAGTTATAAGAAAAAAAGTATCTTTGATGTTGACAGGCAGGTTGGGTCGAGTGGAATGCAAAAAAAATCAATTTTAGTTTTATTTTTCAGTTCGGAACAAATAAATTATTTGATTTTGACGAAGACAAATACAAAAATCCAGATAGTTTCATGGATGCAATTAAGCGAGAGCGAGTCACAAAAATTGTAATTCAATGCTCAACGAGCTCCAAAAATGTGTATTTGTATTTACAAAAATTGTATCCACAAACTGATTTCTCTGGAATTTTAACTAATCATCATTCAAAATTTGGTTTGATTACTTTTGGACGAACATCTGAGCGATCAAAAATATTTGAGTAAACACGGATAATATTTATTTGTTATTCAACTGCATAATAACATTCAATGAATTGATATCATAGCGTATTCTGTACTGCCTGCCATCAGTTGATCAGTTCATTCTTGATATCACCAAAAATTTGCTATAAAACTGTCGTCTTATTGTAACTTTTTAGGAAATATTAACTGAACATTTTGATCAATAGAAGAGTTAACTCTCTCTGTCAAGAAAATATCTTAGTTTCCCTGAAAAATCAACGCAACACGAAGACAAGTGCGGTATTACTGGATTTGCTTCTGTTCGTTCAAAAAATTAAAATTCTACTTTTATTAAGAACTACATATTAGTCCCAAAAGCAAATTTACTTTTTCGATGCAGTGCTCTCGAAGACGCTTGTTGATGGCTGCGACTGACATGCACAAAATGGTGGTTGGTTTGAAGCTTGAGTGATTGAGAGACGATTATTAGGTTGTTGTGACTACTTGAGTCATTAATGTTGTGATCTTTGGTGTTAGATTGAGAACTAACAAGCGAGGTAAGCGTTACTAAGGACTGCAGGTTACAGATCGTCGAGTTGAGAGATCTAGAGTGATCAAGTGAGCAAGAGATCGTAGAGTTAATTCATTACCGCTCACGTTTAATCTTCCTTTTGGTTGTTCAACTAAATTAAAACTAGGAATGGCTCGTTCAAACTATTTGAATATCTTAAAATTAAATACGTGAACAGTGGGGAGAAATAAAATACTAGAGAATGGTGGTGAAAACACCAAAAATAAAAAAAATTGCTTGAAATCAACTTTGAAATGTAATCAACTAACAACAAGCAAAACGGAATTTATAAATTATTTAAATTAAAATTTTACAAATAAAGTAAAATTTAGTATAAATCACAATGAGCAAAAATCTACAAATTTTAATTTTAAAGCGCCTAGTTAAACGCGGCTCGAAATTTTAAAAACCTGGTACGATTTCTGGTCATAGCTTAATGCAAGCGACAAAAAATTGTCTTTTTTCAAGATTACCGTGATGATGTTGGAACGAAGAACTGAAGTGGTGTTGGCATGGCGATCACATAATTCCAAACGAGATGACGCGATTATGTGAGGGTATGTGAGTCATGCGCCAAATCTATGATTATCTTTCTTCTTCTTCTCAAGTTTAAAATGAATTTTTAAGCCGGATTGTTTTGACATAAACCAGCCGAGAAGCTTTGCCACAAACCAAAAATTTCAACGCTCAACGAACCAAAATTGAGGCTGTTTTTATATTTGACTTATTATTTGCTCGGTATGCTCCGAAAAATCGAAGAGCTAATATGAATGTTGTTACTCTTTGTTTGTTACGCAGAATTGCAAAAAAAATAATACAAACGAGACGATTAAAAAGCGATACCGAAATCAAGATTACAACGTTAACTGCATTCATATTTACGCAATAGCAATTTTGGCAAAATAATGTGTTCATTCTAAAAGTATTTAAATTATTATTATATTCTTAGAATGTAAGTTCACAAAAAATTACTAGAAAATTAACAATTTAGAAGTGATAGATAAATTTAGGCATGAAAAGGAAAGGAAAAGGAAACAAGCGAACAGTGTATTCACCAGCAACCTGCAAAAATTGAATTTGATATCTTAAACGCGCTATAAAAAGCGGACTCGCGTTCAATAAACCCTTTCCACTTTATTTTCTTGTACACGGTGAATGTCCGTGCGGCGTTCAAAAATATAGTTCTTTAATTGTGCATGCGTTCAAGCTGGTCATAGAATTAAGTCTTCAAAAGCATACTCCGAATGGTTTTTGTTAAAAGTTGCGTTTAGAACTAAAAATCGGAGGTCAAGCGAGTGGTTGGTTGTATTGATCGGGTAACGATTTAATTTAATTAAATTAAAAGCTCTCACAATTCGTTTCACTTTTAATTAAACGCGCAACGTTTTGTTGTCTAAGCCAAAAAACGGACACATTTTAAACAAAGATTAAAATTCACAAGTTCACATTGCCGCTAATAATTCTGTAAAAAAATTGCCATTGATTGATTGCTTTTTTTTCTATTTTTGTGGTTTTTAGCCGTGTCTTTCAAGAAAAATTATGATTTAGCCTCTAAATGAAATGGCTCTCCGTCAAGTTTTTTAATTAATAAAAATCGGTATATCGCAATTGCGGAATTTCCAGTAACACACAACATTCCTTATGATTACCGCGTCTTCTCATGGGAGTAATGTGATCAGAATATTAAAAAATTGACGAAAGCAGACCAGAAGGCATCCAAAAATCCAAATTTAAAATGCAAAAAGCTGCAAAAATTTTTGCACCTTTATTGGTTTCCCATTCTGCTGAACCAAAAATTGCTTTGCTTCCTACGCTTCCTGAGAAAAATGGCACTGTAATTTTATCTCCTAAATTAAATCTTCTGCTAAACCAAAAATTGCATTGTAATTGTAATGTCATCTCCGATGTCACCCGGCTACGTCCTTTTGTTTAAAGTCCTTTTACATGCGTCTTTTTTTACCATTTTAACCATGAGGTTTGAACGAGGTTTGAGAATCACGAAAGTTTTTCTTTTCTTATTACAAAAATGTTGTCCAGGTCGATGGTTGACTGAAAAAAAGTTCCTTCTGTCTGGACATCCAAAAAAAGAAAACCAAACTGTTAAACCCTCCTGGTTAATGAAATTGGCGTTTCGGACAGCCATTGGTTAATGAGGACGCTCATAAAAAACGAAAATTAAAATAAAAAGAAGACTTTTTCAACTGTGATCAATAACAGTGTCATACTATTGCAGATAAATTTGTCCGAATTATTAAATAAATGTTTTCTTATAAAATTACAAATTGTAGTAAAAGAACAGTTTCATGATGTGATTTATAAAAATAATCAATTAATTGAAATTTAAACAAAAAATATGTAAATGAACATTTCAAAAATTTATGCAGAATGTGTGCATCTACTGCATGCATTTCGTTACTTCAGCAAACGAAGAGTCTAGGCTCACAAAACAATGTTTTCTTGTTGGAAGTTTTATTTTATGACGTCATATCGAAGAGATACAATCAAAAATAATGAAACAAAAGAAGGGTAAAAGAGATAGAACCATTTAAAAAAACTTGGGTATGAATAGTAAGCCATCAAAAGATTTCATATTTCACGTTTTATGAGCAACGTTAAGTTTCCTTATGCCCAAAAAATCAAACGATGAAGAAGCCCCTTTGTGATTCAAAATTTACTTTAGAATTTTATGTTGGGAATCAAACTATAAATTTTCCAGATTATCCAGATATCCATACAATCCTTGACTGAATCAATCTAAGAGAAAGTATTAGCGAACACAAATCAATTTTAAAATTAGGTTTTACACATTTCTTGTTCCGCCAGAAATAAAAAAAAATTTAAAAAATTTCAATTGGTGTATTTTATTTATGGAAATTTTATTTTATTTAAAAAAAATTATTGCTGTGAGTTTTATGACGTCATTTCGACGTGTTCATGAGGCTATTTCTATTTCAGGACGGTAGGTAACCGTATTTAGCGAGTATTAAAGACTTAAGCACACGTTGTGTCCATCTATGCGTGCATTTCGTTACTTCAACAAACGAATAGTCTAGGGTCTCACAAAAATGGTTTATTGCTGTGAGTTTTATGACGTCATTTCGGCGCGCGACGCAATTTCCGCTCGTCAAGGTAAAAAAATAACCAGATAATGGGGGAAGAAACCTGATAGACTTATGAAAAGTAAACTGCCAAAAGAGACAGGTATATATTCTTTCAAGCTCTTTCAGCCTTTCAAGCTCTATGTGATTTTTTGTTGTTAAAAGGCTTAAAGTATTCTGACAAAAAATCCAGGATTTGAGGCTAAATTCTGTGTATTTTATTAATCTGTCTGTAGTGTCTCTGGCGAGCAGTTGATCCCATCCACCATAAAAAGAAGGTTAAGGATATTTGCTTTGTAAATACAGCGTAAATATGTAAATAAATACACAAAATTACAGTGAACACAGGGCTTTAAGACAAAAAACTAAGTCATATTTTCATGTTTAAATCAGGTTTTTGAATTCTTAATGCGCTTTTACAACAATTAAAAAATAATTTTGTGAAATTTTAAATTATAATATAATCAATTCAAACTCCAAAAATTATTTTCTTTTTGGTCAAAATTTCATTTTTTGTTGTAGCACAGAAAGCGAGCGCAAAAAATCTGCAAACGCATTGTAATTCAGCTAAGAGAACACCAGCTGGTTTCTTTTGGTCACAAACATGTCCGGGATTACCGTGTAAAATTATATTTATTTGACCAAACCACCGCTTTAATAGTTCCTCCGCGCACTACAGAAAATTTGAATCAAGTTAAAATTGCCTGATTTTTAATTAATGAAACCAGCTCTGTCTCATTTTTTAGTCTTTCACGAAATTTACAAATTTATTTTCAAAATTGCAGATTAAAAATTTAAAAATTCAAACAAAACAAATAAAACAAATATAAAAGGCAAAAATGAATCAAGTTCTAAACAAAAGGACGAATGGGCAAAATACAAAAATTGTCTTTTTTTAATAATTGTTTGACTAATCACGAACAATGGATGAATCGATAGCATGTATGTAACATGTATTGCGTGTATTGCGAGTCAGATTACGGCAATTCCGATAAAAGATGCACAAAAATACAATTGGGTGCAAAGTTTCACTAGCAACAGAAATTAGTTCGGTGCTCTTTGGTGCTGATACATACAGTCCAAATCTAAAATTGATTTATCAATAAAAGCATCGAAATTAATGTAGGAATAATGAAAAAAAATATTTTGAGTTGTTTTTCAACATTTACAACTCATAAAATAAAATTGCGAGGCAGGCAAAATCAAGTAACAATTTTATAAATATATTTACAAATATTAAATATTATTTAAATAAAAATCCGAACCTCGTTAAATGGTCCGATAAACTTTTGAAAATGTCGATATTTGAGCACTTACGTTTTTTTCGCTCTTAAATGTAATGGCATTGCTGGCTAATGGCTAAACTCCAGTTGACATGAGAAATAGGCTGCGCGTGAGCCAAACAAACTGTAAATGTTCAAAGGAGGACCAGTGAGTATCAGAAACATTTTTTATTTAATAATAGTAAAAACAATTAATATTTATTATTATCAATTAATATTACCCGCAACAACTGATTGAAGCTGGTTCCTCATTGAAGCAGAACAAAAATGCAAATTACTGTTCACAAAGTGATTTTTTATGCCGGTGCGAGAAGAAGATTGGAATCTTCAAAGATATATTTCCAATTTAAAAAATCATGCAAAGCAGACTGCGCTTTCGCTCAATTCTTTGATTAAAAATGTTAACAGTTAAAAATTTACGGAACTGGAAATACCGTTCCTTCCGTAAAATTTACGTTATGCGTTATAAGCAAAAATTCAATTCAGTCGCTAAGGTTGGGCGGTTTTTGTTGGATGGGTTTTCGCGATGCACCTTTGATGAAACGACAGCTTGTTGAAACCGTATAGTTTGCAAAATTTTGCTCAAAAAGTGGTTGGTCACGCAGCTGTGATAAGCGTGTTAAAATTCGGCGACACCAAAGGTGTTCCGTTAAATTCATTGAGATTGGACAATTGTAGATTGCTTTGAATAATACATAAATTTTCAAAAATTTCTGTTCAAAAAATTAACGGGTTTGCATTCGTTACTTTTACATTAAAAGAGTTGATATGAGTTGACAGTACTGGTTGAAATAAAAACAGCCCGCTTTCCCTTTAAATTGTTACTTGAGATGTTGACTCTTTAAGCCTCAAACAAATTGTTAAATTTGGTGTCCCAGGATTGCTGATAAAAACGTGTGGCACAAGTGTACTTTAGCCGACCAAGGATTTAATGCGATTGATACAGAAGATTTAAAACAGCAGGTGAAAAAATTCAGGAAAATGGGCGGAAGTGGGCGCAAAAAATAAACAAAAGTTCTGTTAGACAGAGGCTCCGAACGTCGTAATTGTTAAATAGCTGTAGAAATGTTTAAAACCTTCAAAAGGACGATTGTCGTTCCCAAAAGTCATACGATGAAGAGGTTGAATTTTGATTCTTAGAAGTCCGGACGCGCCGAACGCACAAAACCGTTCCTGGCCGCCGCACAACAACGACTGTTGCCTACTATCGCAAAAACGATCTTGGAATCTAAATAAAGTAATATCAGAAAAGCGTTCATGATCGCTTGATAATAATCGATGATGAATTTTCCATTTGTGCCGTTTCCGTTTCTCCAACCTGTAAATTTCGCATCAAAAATTTTATTTGTTTTTTACTTTGGAGTGGAAATTTTATGAGAATTCAATGAAAGAAAATTTGTTTTGAAAAAGAAAATGAAAAAAAGGATGTAACATACAAACCGGTTCAAAAATTGGTTTTATGGCTTGTAATTTTTTATTTACAAAAATTACTAAAAAAGAATAATTTTTGTTGAAAACATGAACATGTTTATAGTCCAACAAGCGGAGAGTCTAGACTCACAAAAAATGTTTTATTGCTGCGAGTTTTATGACGTCATTTCGACTAGTCAAGGTAAAAAATAACCAGATAATGGGGAAGAAAACCAGAAAATCAATTTTGTTGAAAACATAAAAACGAAAACAAAACGCCTGGGAACGTTGAACATTTGCGATATATTCATGGATTCATGATATTAAAGATCAAAATGTTTCGCGTAAATGGTTAGCGAACAAAAATTGATTAAAATCAGCTTGAATTCATCAACTATGAAAGAAATTTGAGTCTTCCGACAGGTCCAACTGTATAAAATTAAAAAGGCTCAGTCAATGAAAAAGGGTTGTTTTGTAGGATTCAAAAATATCACAATTAAAAGGTATAAATTCAATAATTACAAAGTAAAAAAACAATCGTCTAACTCTGATTTAAACAAAAATTAGATTTGAGTTGATGATCAAAATGGCTGACAAAAATTTAAATAAAATAAAAAAATCATGAAAAAGCATCCTCCAAAAGATCGTTTGGAAATCGTTTGATATTTTTCACTGTGATCAAAAAATGAAGCAAAATTGATCCTTTATAAATTTTTGCGTTGCCCATTATTTAAGCTTGCTTTTCTCGCTTGTTGCCACTATTGCTGACTTTCAACGACCAACGAGCAAAGAAGCAATTTACAAAAAAAATATGCGCGTTTCGATAAGCAAACAAACCAAATGTATTTCTAAAGATGTTGAAATACTCAAAAATTGACTAAAAATGAAACTCACAGTTGTACAATCATGTATTCTAAAATAGTTTCCTATTAAATGGAGTGGAATTAGTAATGAAAAAGTCGAATCCTGACGATTATTTCCTTCTCCCGTAGATGACAGTAGATGCCTAACAAAATTACGAGCCAATAATGATTTGAATAATTCGGTCTTATTAACAAAATGTAAAAAAAATTAAATAAAAATAGGAAAAATCCGCATGTCGTGCGTGTGGCGTTGTTGACAGTAAATTTCAATTGTAGCGATGACAGGCATTTATTTTCCATGTAATCGAAATGCCCGAATAAATCAAAGTTTAATTCTATTAAAAATTGATTATTACAGAAACTGAAGCGTTGAGTGCTCGTAAAGATGCTCAACTTTAGTTTTTTTTCGCTCACAAGGAAAACTGGCTTCTTGGCTCTTGGCTCTCTTGGCTAGCCGACTTTTATTGTTTTAGTGCGACGTTCGAATTCGACGAATATTTGAAGAATTGAAACTTCAAAAGGACATTGTTTTTGCTTTAAATTTTCAGGCAGGTAGGCGGCCCATTCTGGATTAAAAAAGAAAGTTGAAATTGCTGAACACCAATCTAACTAGGAAAATAACATTGGGTTATTTGAGAACCATCGTACATTTACGATTGCGAACTTGCACAAAAGCAATTAGGACCTTTGAATTGTAGTCTGGCGATTGAAGTGTCAAAAATTTCAAATACTGAGTTTTAACTTACCGTAGTTGTAAACGAAGAGGAAATCGTTTGCAATATTTAAGAGTGATCGAAAATGAAGAAACAAATTGGTTGTTTTAAGAATTTCTACACACTACGCTTCCTATTCTGCAGCAGCAAAAAATGGTACTGTAGATGTTTCTTCGATATCCGAGCCTGTGGCTACGTCCATTTACTTTAAATTTTTTTACCATTCTGCATGAGGTTTAAACGAAATTCGATTACCAAAAAAGACTGCAAAAAATTAATATTTAAAATTCTGGATGGTTTGAAGAATGTTTGAAGGTCAAATATCCAAAAATAATTAAGAGATTATGGAGAATGTGTCCATGTACTAAATGCATTTCGTTACTTCAACAAACGAAGAGTCTAGACTCACAAAAAACGTTTTGTTGCTGCGAGTAACTAGGTCGGTAACTAGAGTGTCCAAAAAAATCTGCAACCATGCCACCAGTTAGTCCAATATTGCTCCATCATGATCACAAACACGTGAGCTAAAAAACCGAAAATGTTCAATGGAGAACCAGCAAGTATCAGAAACGTTTTCGTTTTTTTAATTCAAAAAACAAATTTATATTTTTAAAGAACGTAACAGCTGATTGAATCACGGTCTTACTAAAACAGAGCAAAAAGATTTGAGCACAATACTATGAACAAAGTGATTCTGAGAAGAAGTTGTTTCGATCTTATCTCAAAAATATATTTTAGTGGCTTAAGCGAAAGAATGCAAACAGTCTGCGCCTTCGCAAAAATTTTTTGCTTGTTGCTTTGTTGCAAAAATTTAATTATCGCTAAGGTTGTGCTTGATGAAGCGACTGCTTAGTGAAGCGTTATCGTTTGCAAAATTTTGCTCAAAAGCGGTTGGTCGCTCAAACTAAAAAGTATTTGCATTTGTTTATGCGCGTTGTTGTGATTGAAGCGGTTCATCCAACGGAAAACCAAAAAGGTTTTGTTGTAGAGCTTTTAGCAAAAATTAAATTTGTCTTTGTTGTTAATTTATAATTTTAAGTTCAGTAAAATGCGTTTGTTTTCATGGACTTTCACTAATCAATCAAAAACAGCTGTATCAGCCTCGGTTAAGCTCCCATTAAAATAAGAAATAGACTGCGCGAGAGCCAAAAAAACCGTAAAGTTCAAAGGAGTATCAGAAACGTTTTCGTTTTTAATGACCGCAACCGCTGATTGAATCACGGTCTTACTAAAACAGAGCAAGAAGATTTGAGCACAATAGTCAGTACCAAGTGTTAATGTAAAATAAATAAATTCAACAAAAAAAACTGTTGATAAAGGCTGCGTTGGCTTTGGAAGTAATTCGGCATTTCATCCAGATTTAATTTGACGATGTAAGACTATCCAAAAATAAAACACAATTAAAAAAATCTTTAGATTAAAAATCGTTAAAAAATTAAAAATTCAAACGTTTTTTAATTCATAAAACAAATTTATATTTTTAATGACCGTGAAAGTTGATTGAATCACGGTACTAAAACAGCTTAGGACATAAAGTTTCAAAAATTTCCGTATAAAAAATTAATAGGTTTTCATTCGTTACTTTTACATCAAAAACCTGATAGTACTTGATAAGAAATGACAAAAAACAAACTGCGCTCTCCCTTTAAATTGTTGCGTCAGCAGATGACTTTGAAACAATTAGCAAAATTAAAACTCAAAAGGGCTGATAATTACGCGGTCTTTTCCAAAAATATTTCTCTATTGGGTACTTAAAAACCTATTTATTTGGTAGGAACATTCGTCGTGTAATAATTTTGATTAATTTTAAGTGTTAAGCACGGTTCAGGAAAGACATCTTGAAGATACAAAAATTTTTCATGTTTTCATGTTTCAGTTTCCATTGACTTCAATTGTTTTTTTATTTATTTTCGGCAAAACTTTTCTGGTAACTTGCTGTGGACGCCCAAAAAAATTGTAAAAATGCCCCAATTAATGTTGTTTATGCACGTTATTACGTTTTATCCAGCTGCATCGTAGAGCTTTTAGCAAAAATTAAATTTGTCGTTGATTAATAAGTTTAATGTCATTTATTAATGTCATTAAGTTTAATGTCAGTTTTGTTTTCAATGGACATTTAACGATTGGATTGTTTTTGGAGCAAAAACGTGGACTGGTGTGTGATTATAACCTCAAAAATTAACATCTATACGCTTGTAGCGTGCTGGAAGGATATATGAACAACCAAAAAAATATTTGAACAATTTGTACAGAATTCAAAAAGGATTTGTTTTCAGACCCGTAATTGTTATATAGAACGTCATTGATAGGTAACTAACTATCTCAACTACAAAAGAACTGAAAAAGAGCATAAAATAGTTTTTTGTAGTGTAAACTGACAAAAAACTATTAACTATTAACCTGTACACACTTGTTCTATGTCGGTTTTTTTTATCAGCTGTCAGAATTGGCAACCATGAGAAGATTATAAAATTTTTTTTTAAAAGACGAAAATATGAAAAAAATAACTAACTACAACGTGTCTAACTACAAGAGAACTAAGAAAGAGCATAAACTAAAAATGACAAAGAACTATTACGTCCTTCTTGTACACAAAATTCTGTGTCGTTTTTTCTTATCAGTTGTCAGAATTTGCAATTGCTTGAAAGAATTACCGAAAATTTCTCGGTAGATGAAAACTACAAAGATAGCAGCAAAAAAACTTATCTTTAAAAGGCACGATAGATTGATTCCGTTTTAAAAACTTACGTCATTGCTTAGTAACGCAAGTGGAAACAGCGAGCATTGACAAAATGATTCAGTCCTCCGAAGTGAGCAGTTCAATTACATATTGGCTTTGTTGAGCACGCTCGTTAGTCGTAAAATAAATTTTGTCCTGGAATTTCAGATATTGATTCAAGCAGTGAGAGTTTCTCCAAAACGACCAGGATTCAAAAATTATGCGAGGAGAACATTACAAAACGAGGTAACCAGGAGAAGATTACAAAAATATAAAAAAGCGAAAACATAAACAACTGTTGCGACTATTGACAGGTTATTTTATTTGTGCATTTTCAAAAATTTCCAAAAATTGTATTTTATCCACAAAACTGGATCTTGAAGCAATTATCTTGAGCAAGTTAATGCTTATTACAGTTGTAGCTATGAACGCGTTTTGCAAAGCAGCAAAGATTGGATTGTTGTGATCCTAGCAAAATTTAATTTTGCTGTTAATTAATAAATTTAACGTTTTCTTGGAATTTCACCTATAAATCTTGTGACCACCGTGGCAAAAATTTAAAAGAACACTTCTTATTAATCCAACAGATGGGCATAAAGACAAATACGCAAAACGCCCAAATTTTTAACTGAATGACTGTTCTAGGCCTGAAAAAAGGACCAGTCGTCCATGCCCAAAACATCACTTGAAGAAAAAGCATTTACTCTATCGAGCTCTGAAGAGAAATAAATCATGAGAACGTTATAAAAATATTTGCAATTATTTACAAAACAATGATCAATCAGTTCTACGTCCAATAACAGTAAACCGATGGGAATCATTTTTAACAAAAATTATAATAATAGCCTCGGGGAAATCGCTTGAAATAATTTGAATAAATGTGTAAAAATTGAAAGCAAAGCAAAGTTCAGAGTAAATTATGTCGTTACTTGATAAACCTCTTTTTTTGTGTAAAAAAAATGAAACTCTTCAAAACTGGAATTTTGCGGACAAAATAAACTGTGGCAAATATCCAATGTTTTGAATTCACTGTGACCGTATCTATTTATTTAAAATTTACAATTTTTTTTAATTTAAAGACCGTATTTAAAATGATCTAACAAGGCAATGATTTGTTTTAATCAAATTTCGCTTCTGTTAGCTAAGCATTTTTTTTTTGTGAAGGCACGCCGACAAAAATACATTCAATTAATTAAAAATACAAATTAAATTAAAATAAATTAGAATGAACTTCCCCCCCACCCTCCACTCAAGGCTTTAAGGAGACACACACTGTAGCTTAGAAAAATGAAGGGCGCGTTCTTTATGGACTCAAAAAAACACCCAAATAGGTTTTCGCGCATTATTAACAAGGCTCCTGTTAAAAAAAAAGAAACCTTTGTTGTGACAGTGACAGTGGTGTTTGTCCGTGTGATTTTTTAAAAATAGTTAGAATGATGTGCATAGTATGTGCATAAATTTACTAATTTCGTAGTAAATATAGTTTAAAAAAAAGTAAATATGATTAATTTGTATTAATTTTCTTGTAAAAGGGCAAAGAAGTTATGTTGAAGTTGTTTATCGCCAAATGGTCGTTGTCTGCCTTGTGTCTGCGATGATAGCGCGGATGCAAATGTTCAAATGAGTAAATTTTTGTGAGCATTAAAAGCTTTAAATGC
>MQUG01000534.1:0-32378 GCA_007213375.1 Steinernema feltiae | reverse complement strand
AGCGCAATCGTTTCTAGCTTGAGAAGAATACACAAAAAATGGAGAATATGTATGTATCAACAAATCGACCAAAAATGTCCGCTGGTTTAGATTTGACAGTTGATTAATTTTATATGAAGGTTTGCATTTCAAAATCAAATATTTGGTGTGAGAATGGCTCAGCTCTCCAGTCGCAACTGTTCAGTGTTACAATTTATTCTCTACGCAAAAATCAATGAGCCAAAAATTGTTTAAATAAACAAGAAAAAAATTTAGGACCGTTTTTCAAGACTCTTATTTTCAATAATTAGTTGCAGCGGAGGTGGTGCTGATTAAAAAAAAAGAAGAATTTATTTAAATAAATAATTGTTACAAAAGCGTTCGAATGAACAACTGGTCATGGATGAATGCACAAACATGCTACAATACGCATGTCTCTATTTGTGGCTTGAACCATACGTGATAACACAAAAATTTAACTTATCGTAACTTTTTTAATGAATGATCCACATTGCACTTTGCACCAAATTTTCACGAAGATTTTCATTTTCCATTATTTCCGGTTCATCAAGCATAATAATCAGAGGCTCCGGAATGATTCATCTGTACAGTCGTATTCTAATGTCAATTTCCTCCTACACAGACACTTAATTCCCCATTAAATGGAGTGGGATTGAAGCAGTCGTCAAATCCTCACGATTATTTCCTCCTCCCGAATCGTCCCTTGCAACGGATTATGTGAGGGTAGGTGACTCGCAGCTGCAAATCTGTGATTATCTCCGTCGTCAAGCATGTTATTCGCCTACGTCAGCCGAGCTAATGTAATCTTGGAAGGAAGAAAAGTTGTATGATCAAAGATTTTAAATCCGGATTGTTTTTTTACAAAACTTGCCGAGTTTATTATCTTCGTCGTCTATGTTATGAGCCTACGTCAGTCGATTTTAATCCGTATTGCTTTTATGTAAACCGGCCGACGCTTCTAAATAGATTTAAAGGTTCAAATCTCCAATCGCGGCTTTAAAAGCGGCACATTTCCTTCTACACACAAGAATTAATACCCCATTAAATTAAGTGGAATTAAAGCAATCCGGAAAGCTCATTATAATCGCATCGCAGCGACGGGATCGCATCGAACAACCGGATGATTTCAATAAATTGTTGCAAATACTTTTTTTCCAGTCCAGTTGGCATCAAAATTTAATGTTTTGTTTTTAGATGTTGCACTAGCACTTTTGCAAAAATGTTCAAAAATTTGATCAACTATGGTTTTTTGAACGTATCGCCTGAGTTAGCAATTGGAGTAAAATGGCAGAAAAATGGACAAAAATCACTGGTTCTGGTCCGTCTGAGCCTCAAAAATTTAAATGGAAGTCAAGGTTTCTCAGATTAAATTCTTTTCAGATTTCTCAAAGTGCCTTCGCTCACTCCACTTTGTAGCGTACGTACAATCGCACAAAATATTCTAAACTACACGATTGAAAAGCTATATGTGTAATCACCAAGGATTTAACTACCAGTTTTTAGTCATTCATTATCAGTTGGATGGTTTAACAAATTATTTCATAATTATTTCTAATAATTTATTCGCACCAAGATAACAAATTTAATTTATTTCAAAACAAAATTACAATTACCGAAATCAAGATTACAACGTTAACAACGTTATTCTTTGGCAAAATAATGAGTTCATTGTAAATAGCCACCAAAAATGTATTAAATGTATTAATTTTTGTTTAAAGCGCTGATAGCGATTATTTGACTTTAAATTCAAAGAATTTACAATTTTGTGGCGAAACCGGAATGTTCAACAATTGAGTCTTAGAAAAATCCAGATCATTCAATTTGAAAAATAAGTTTATTTAGAAAACAGTAACCATGCAACAGTATCAAAAAATTTTGTTTTTTGTCTCGATTTTCTGGAATTACTATAAAAAAATTGAGTGTTTGTCTAACTAGAACAAAACGCCGAAATGTGTTGCATCTAGATTATGCAACTACATTATGCCATTGCTCAAATAAATCAAACTTGATCTTCTCGCTTGTTGCTACTAATTGCTGACAAAAATTGTCAAGATTTTTTTGAATAAAACACAAAAGTCAAATTGAAAAACAAGCGACGTTAAGCGAATAACGGACGACGAGCGGTAGATGATTCGGAGAAATTTCGAATAATAAAGAGTGGGTCTTCTGTAGAGTAGACGACACGAAATAAGGTCGGATGAGCCAACGGGTAACAGGTCGTGAGAAACGGTCACGGAAAGTCCAAACAGGAATTCGAATAAGGTTGGCACAAGGAAGAGACGGAGAGAAATTGGCCGCAACATGCGGCCATTACAACGGGGAGAGAGCGAACGGAGAGCCGACCGTTCGCCAGTGCCGAGTCGTGCATTCGATCTCGTGACGAGATCGAATAATGCTGTCAATAAAAATGGTTGGATACGTGAAGTTTTCCAGCTTCTGGTTTGCAAGGAGTCGATACAAAAATTATCAAAATTTTTAGAGTAAAACACTAAAGTCAAACTGACACATTTTTATTTAAAAAAAATAGAGGAATCAAATCATGTTCATGGTTCTACTATAGGCACATTTGACAGAACTACAAAAAACCAAAAAATTATCATATAATCCTAAATGACTGTTTTATTAATAATGTTGCTGAATGCAGAATGTAGGTTCGTGAATCTCATTATATGGTTGGTTGGTTGAATTTCAAAAATTATAATGAAAAAGTCTACATTGGTTTGGAAATTTTAGATTCGTCAAATTCACGAATAAAGTTTTCTACAACTTTAACTGGTGCATTCAGAAAGGTAAAGTAAAATGGGCTCAAATGAATAAACTAGGTTACGTTATCGATCGGTAAAATTAATTTTGATTTTGAACTTTATGTAAGGAAATCGTCAAATTCAAAAATGAAAAATTTTTAAAATTGTAAATCTTGAGAAACAAAAAAACCTTTAAAAACCAACTGAAATACAAAATTTGAATATTAAAAATGAAAAAAAAATTTTATCAAAAAATTAATATTCATTTTCGCAACAACAATTTAATGACTGTTCAAGGTCGAAGAAAAAGCTTGCAAAAAAATATAAAATAAACCAAAAATATTAAACTGTAAAAATGGTTATTGTGATTCAAACGACTTATTGAGCCGCAAAGATTGGGTGGAGAGATTTTAGTAAAAATTAAATTTTTCGTTAATTAATAAGGTCATCGGTTATCTTAACTTCTTAAACTTATGCAAAATGAAATTGACACAAAGCGAAACTGATCACCTCAAAAATGTTGTACTATGCGCTTAAATCTACAATCCGGCAAAAAAACCGGTAGCCGACAATCATCGTGGATAATGCAAAAAAAAAAATCTTCTCGTTCGTTCGTTCATTTTCTAATAATAACAGTTATCATAATTTGCAATTGCCTGAAGTAAGTTAGTTGGTTTTAAGCGTTTAAAACGCATTGTCAAGTTCACGGACAAGGCCTAAATGACGATCATCTATGTCCCAAAAATTTGTACAAATTTCAGCTGGACTTGCAGCATGGTCACAAAAAAAAATAGCATTTGCCACCGATTTTTGATTTTCAGTTCCTTCAGTTTCAGTTTTATTTACAAGTTTTACGCGTTTTAAGTTGCTCTTAAATCGCTCTTGAAACAGGTAAATGAATGAATATGTAGTAAGGCATTTAGCAAAAAAAATTTCTTGGCTTTCAGCTTTGTCTTGTTATTTAAAAATATACTTGTACTGGGTGGATTAATAAAAAAACCGCAAAAAAAAATGTTTGATCAATTTGAATAAAATTACAATATTAAGTCTAAATAAATAAAAGTCTTTGCTTGTAGATCCGTAAATGGCTTGTTAGATAGAACGTTATTTTGACTTTTATTTCCATCAGTGAAATATCCCACGTTCTACACTTTTAAAAATCCGACAGATGAGCGGAAAGGTTATGGTTGGCAAGCAGCAAACAAGCAGAGAGCCTAAATTTTTTACTAGATAACTGTCAAGACCTGAAAAGGACAAGTTAACCATGCCCAAAAAAGCTCACGTCGACAAAAATGATTCACTCCTCCAAAGTGTGCACTTCAATTACTTATTGATTAGTACGATTTACTTTGTTTATTGGGCTCGCTAGTCGTAAAATGAATTTTCTTCTGGTACTAGGTATGCCTAAAGCAACGACAAATAGCTTTGACTTGGGCTAAATTTCAGCTCTGTTATTTGCCCAAGATCTGCAGCAAACAGAAAAAATTAATTTCATTTTAAAATGTTACCTGTTTATTTAAAAAAAACAGTGTTGTTAAAAAATTAGTTTCCTAGAAGTGTTGACCGTCGGTTTAGACTTAGATTGCAAAAATGAATTTTGTGCTGGAACTTAAAGGATATGGCTAATTGATTTAAGCGATGGCAGTTCCTCCAAAATGGCAGCAGTTTTATATGGAAATAAAGAGGCTTGAAAAAGGCCAAGACTTTCCTGCCCAAAAATCTTAAAAATTCTAGAAAAGTTTGCCATAAGTTTAGATTTTAATTCAATGACTGTTTCAGGCCTGAAAAAAGCCAGTCATCTTTGCCCAAAAATTAGATGAAGAAAATGAATTTACTGTAAGAGTTCTGAAGAAAAAAAACAGGAGAAAATCAAAAGAAAGTTAAAGAAAAAAGAAAAAAAACTAAATCTGCAGGAAGTGGACAAAAAGTTGTGAGATTCTTACAAAGTTTAGTTCCTATATATTCCTTGGGGACCTGAAGTTTGGTTTATTATAGAGCACTAATAAAAATGTTCCACTGCATTTTTTTGAAGATGAAAATGCTCGACAAAAATGTATTTCAAATATAAATTCTCGATCTCGAGGAGAAATCCAGATTGTTTAATATTAAACATTATTTGTTCAGCTCGGTACTTGTGACCGTGAGCTTAGATTTCACAACAAAAATCAGTTTCCTTAAACATGATCTTAAAGTGAAATCCCATTTAAATATAAAGCAAATATTGTTGAAAATATTGAGAAGAAAAAATGAGAAATGAGCAAAAATCAACTTTTGAATTATTTGAATTTGAATAAAGAAAAAAATGAACATTTGAGAATTGACGTTATCCTGTTTGTGATTACGTTGTTTGTAATATGTAAAATGAATTTCATCTTCGAACTTAAGATACGCCTCTTGATTCAAGCGTTGACCGGTCCGCCTTATTTTCGCAACAAAAAAACTACCCAAAAAATTATGCGAGGAGAACTTCGTTCAAAAAGAAAAAAAACGAAAAAACCATGAGAAGATTATAAAATTTAAAAAAATTTGTCCGAAAGTACACGACGAAGAAAAATGTATTAGTAGAAGCGTTTGACTATCAAAAAAAAGGATGTAATAAAAATCCGGTTCAACAATTGGTTTTATGGTTTACATTGAATCTTTGTTACTAAAAAAAATTAACAAGCCTTATTTTACCAGCCGGTACACAAGAAAACTGAAAATTTGGGAATTCTTTATGCAAAAATCTGAAAAAGAAATTTTTGTTACGTTAAAAATCAAAATGTTCCGCGTAAATGGCTAATGAACAAAAATTGTTTAAAATCAGCTTGAATTCTTCAACTATAAAAAAATTTGTGTCTTCCGTCAGGTCTACATAAAATTAAAAAGGCTCGGTTAATGAAAAGGGCTCGTTTTGTAGGATTCAAAAATATCAGAATTAAACGGTATCAATTCAGGTTGTTGACTACAAATATTTACAATGTAGAAACTCAGATTGCAACTCAGATTCAAAGAAAATCTTTGATTTCTACAATTTTTTGAAATCCTGAAATGCTCAGAATACTGATTTCCAAAAATTCTTGCTATTCAAAATTAAAGCCGTTAGTAAATTAAAGAATTCAGAATTGATTAAAGGACTAATCGTCTGCAAACAACTAGACCAACTAAATCACCCAAAAAAGGTTTAATTTTAAATAAAATGTTAAAAAGTTTCACAACTTGACAAACGCGCAAATGACAACCGACAAATGATAAATGGCTTTTTTGTAAAGTCTCACAATCAGGAATCAGCCCAAAGCGAAGCTTTACAAGCAGGAGGAAGCACGACGCACAAAAATTGTACAAACCAATTGTAAGATTTGAATGAATAGCCTATTAAACTTCATTAATCGATAATTAATTGAAAATGATCTAAAATACAAAAATTATTGTCGATTAGATAAAAATTGGCTGCGATAAAATCTCGAAACCAAGGACCACCAAGCAAAGTAAAGACGCCAGTAAAGACAAGTTTCAATAAACAATTTTAAAAATATAAAGTTTTATAAAGTCATTTCGACGCGTATAACCAGATAAAATTGTTATTTTTGTCCTTTTTTGTGATTTCTTCCCAGTCATAGACTGCAATAGTGTTTATTTAATGTTTCTTCGACCACAAATTTGTGTTCGAAGATAAAAATTGGCTGCGATAAAATCTCGAAACCAAGAAAAGCAGGTAGGAAACTACCACCACACAAGCAAAAAAATGTTTTGAGTAGGGTGGTGCTTTATTGTTCCAAAAAATTAAAACACAAATTTTTATTTATGAACATAGAAGCCCATTTGGCTTACGGAGTTAACTCCAAAAAAGGAAAGAGAGGACTCCAAAAAACGTACGTTATACTTGTTGATGACCAAATTAAAATAATGGTAACTTTGTGTGAAGACGAAAAAAATTTTAAAAATAAATGCCAGAATAAATACAGAATTAATTTTTTTTTGCGTTATATCCAGCAACACAGTAGAGCTGTTAGCAAAAATTAAATTTGTTATTGTTGAAAATTAATAGGTTTAATGTCACTAATATGAGTTTGGACTTTGACTTTTATGGACTTTCATCGATTGTTTTCAATGTTTGGATTTTAGCAAAGTCTTGTACTGGTACGATGATCAGCACCACAAAAAATGGTGTCTCTATACGCTTGTAGCGTGCTGGGAGGATTAATGAAAAACCAAAAAAAATGTTTGATCATTGGATTAGAGCGCAAAAATTTAATTTGTCGATTAGTAATCGTAAATGGCTTGTTAGATATAACGTCATGGATCGGAAACTATTTATCTTCTCAACTAAAAGAGAACAAAAAAAGAAGCCCAAAATGACTGTCAAAAAATAGTTAGTCCTTCTTGTACACAATGGTTCTGTAAATTCTTCTTCGAGATCCGAGCCGATTTGGCTACGTCCATTTATTTTACGTTTGTTACCATTGCGTATGAGATTTGAGTACCAAAAGAAATTGCAAAAAATCTATTTTTATATTCTGGATGGTTCGAAGAATGTTTGAAATATCCAAAAAAAAAATTGAGAATTTATGCAGAATGTGTGGATCTACTGCATGCATTTTTTTATTTCAACAAACGAAGAGTCTAGACTCACAAAAAAGGTTTATTGCTGTGTGTTTTATGATGTCATTTCATTTTGATGTCATTTAAATATACGTATTCGTCGCTCAATTGATTCCTACAAAAAATTTATTTTTATGTTCTCAAAATTTGAAAAAAAATTTGCAAAAATTTGTTTAAAATTTGCAAAATTAGATCGAAATAAATTAGAAAAGAATCGAACAGCTCGAACAGAAGGAAAAAGTTTTAACTATACATTTGTTTGTACGCCTTAAAACGAATTTTGCTCTGTATGCTTTGCTATTGGACACCATCGTCAAAAAATTATCAAATCTACAGCATTAATGATAACGACTGATCAAATGAATTCAATCACAAAAAAACTTATGTTTCTATTGATTTAATCGTGAAAATCTCCATTTCCAATGTTTTTTAATGACATACGTAGTTAATTTAAAAATATAAAAAAGCTTATCCACAAAAAACCGTATGTCATAGTTGTCAATCACCACATTCAAATACTGGTAACTAGTAACACCATGAATGTCCAAAAAATAAAATAAAACGCCCAAACGAATAAAAAGTATTTGCATTTGTTTATGCTCGTTGTAGCGATTAAAGCGGTTTGCCCACCGAAAAACCGAAAAGCTTGGGTTGAAGTGCTTTGTAGCAAAAATTAAATTTGTCTTTGTTTTAATTTTGTTTTAACTTTAATGTCATTCAAATGCGTTTGTTATCATGGACTTTCACCGATTGGATTGTTTTGTTTCTATTGGAGCAAAATCTTGTTACATGATCAAATCCTCAAAAATGTTGGTATATTTTGAGAACTTGGAAATCAAAATGCGTTAAAAAATTTGAAATTTGAAGCATGTTGAAGCATTTTTCGGTTGACTTTAGAGTCCACAAAAATTTATAGTTCACATTTTTTGTTGCTAACAACGCCGTGAAAATAAACATTGTTCGATTGCTTGTGTTAGACTTGTTTTGTGGTCTGTGGCCGTGTCTTTAAGAAAAATTATGATTTAGCCTCTAAATAAAATGATTTTTTCAAAGTAAAAAAATTTAAAATAACAATGAAAAAGTTTTAAAAATTGGATTATCGGATTTACGGATTTTCATCAACAAAGATCAGTAAAAAATAGTTTTTCATAAAACGAAAAAGTATTTGCGTTGGTTTATGTGCGTTGTTGCGATTAAAGCGGTTTGGTAGAGCTTTTAGCAAAAATTAGATTTGTTGTTAATTAATAATTTTAAGCACTCAATTTGCCAATTTTAAGTTATCAAGGACTTCTCCTATTGGATTGTTTTGTTTGGATTGGAGCAAAAATCTTGCACTGCTACGATGATTACGACCTTCAAACCAGCAAAAATATGTGTCTCTCTATACGCTTGTAGCGAGCTGCGAGAATTAGTAAAAAATTTTTTTTTGTTGGAGATTTTCTCATCTGCAAGTCGACAAAAAAACGGTTTTGGAATGTGGTAATTGGTGATTTGTAATTTGTGGATGCGCCTTAAGTAACGTATAAAACCAGTCAGTCACCGTGTACATAAGGAAAAAAAAAGAAAAAAACAAATAACTAAAAAATAATCGTCAAAGATTGATTTTGTCTCTTTTCCTCTATATTTAAATCTGCGTGGAATACATGTGCTTGGCTGTGCGTTGTTGCCACTCTCGACGTTAAAATGAATGCATCTCAATGCAATCGAACTTCCAAAAGCGATGCTAAAACATAAAACCCATGCAACACAGCCTATATAAACCAACTTTAAACCACTATTTACTATAACAGACCTGCCTTTGATTATGACCGCTTCCCATCAAGATCTCTTGGACGCTGATGAGTTCGCCCTGTTGGTGGAAGAATTCCGCGAGAAGAAGACTCTCGACTGGGAGAACTATGGGAAGAGAATGATGCTATTCCAAACTTGTCTCTACAAGAAGCCCGGCTGCCAGATCCACTTTGATCAAGTGGGCGGTTTCCTCTCTGACCTCTCGCCCGACATCGTCCGCGATGTCGTCGAATGCATCGACAAACGCAAGGAGCTGAGGCATCTTGTGCAACTCAAAGGTGTGTGGGGCTTGGAGGCCAGGAAACAGAAGCGAAAGATCGAGGAAGACAAGCTGTATGGAGTGACAGTCTTCGACCGTTACCGAAACAGACTGACCAAGCAATCGTGGGAGAAATTTCTCGAAAAAGCGCCAAAACTCTATGGGATACTGCGGCTCACTGATTTGTGCTCGTGGATCGGCACTGGCCAGCAGCTCTTCTTAGCTCTACAGCCCAAGTTTGCCGACCTCACCATCCGGTACCACTACAACCCTGAAAGACCTGTGGAAATGCTGCAGCCGTTTCAAGCGTTCCTCTTGAAACAACTCAAATCGCCGTATCTTCGAAGACTGGAGGTCTTCTTGAGCCAAGGGCTTGATTTGGAAGACGAGCTTTTTGAATTCTGCATGACCGACAGATTCCAATTTTTGCTCTGGTTCCCCAATTTTTCGGCCGACTTCTACAACCGCATCTATGCGAGTTTCCAGAAGAAGCGACTGACGTGTGATTTGAAACGTAAAGAGGTGCAAACGCTCACTCAGGGAGACTCAGAAAATTTCGCTCAAATGCTGAAGTTGGGTGAGCGCAATCATCATTGTAGGCGCAAAATCTGTCTCGCCGAGAATAGGAAAGTTGAGATGAAGCTTGCTTATTGTGGCTATTGGAAAATGCTCGAAATAGTGGTATGTAGCGTAGACAGTAGCGTATGCTCATCGCGACGCGTCTCAAATATCAAAGAAATGGAACTCGAGAATAGACAATGGGTGCAAGAAGATGTGGACTCTGATAATGATCTGCCAGCAGATGATGAAGAAGAAGAGGCGGCAGTCAATGAATCGAGCTCGAACGACGACTTACAGGTCTCAAATACCGAGGAAATCAAAACCGAGGATTGCAGCTGCGAGCAGGAAGACGTGGACTCTGGCAACGAACTGCCAGCAGATAATGAAGAGAAAGAGGGCGTAGATGAATCGAGCTCTCACAGCGACTCAATGTCAGCGATGGATGTTGATTGCAGTGAAAACGAGGAAAACGATGATCCGGACTGCAGGGAAGACGAGAGCGGATCCGATATAGAAGGGCAGAGAGCGAAAGAAGCAAGCGATTGGGTTAGTGACATTGGCGAGCACCTGTGGAATTGCAATCATCTGTGTCACCGCCAAGAACCGTGCGAACTGTTCTCTGAAGAGTCGGAAGAGTCGGAAAATGAGAGCGAGAACTGTCATTGTAATTGTGATTGTATGCACTGTTAATTTCAGCTCGTTTCGTTTTGTTTTGGTAATTTGTGATTTTGTAAACATTTCCTAAAATGTCAGTTCACAACATAAAACATAAAGCTTTTCTTGTCGATGTTGAACGCAGGCATTCATCGCTCTTGACTACAAAAATTACCACTTTGATATAATTACAACGTTCGTCGCTGCAAGACCGAAACTATTGTGGCAGAATTGTCTGAATCTGCGGATTTCGGGGTGCAGTTTATGGTCAATTCGACGTCGGCAAACATGATAGTGAAGTCAGTTTTGAGTGTTTGTAAGCTAATATATTACGATCATGTGCAAAAATAATTAAAAAACGCAAATATTTAACAATAAAACGTCTTTAGATTGTAAAAGGCCGATGGAAGTGAGAGGAATTGGTCAATTCAAGATACCCATGCGAGTTACACTGAGTCAGAGCGCCTCGCAGGCTTTCAAAAATAGTTTTCTTTTTCTTTTCAATGTTTTTTTTCTACTAACAATATGATTAGAGTAGTTAAAAAAATTCACTCCTTGAATTTGAATAATTTAAAATAAAATTTGACAAATTCAGAGTACAGATCTGCCATAAACCAAAAATCTTTACTTCTTTTGTTTCCTCTTCGGCATTTAATTAAAAATATTGAGAACAAGAACCAAAAATATGTAGCTTTATAGTTGTCGTAGTTTAGCCAACCCCTGGTTTTGTGAACGAGTCTGCGCTTTACTAAACCACTGAGAGATCTCTGATTTATACGAGAGTGGTTGGAGAATTAGCTTTATGACAAAAATTTAAATGAATTGTTTTTGAAGAATCCGACAGATGAGCGGAAATATGCTATTAGTCATATTTTTCCATCTTTGACCAAAAATCTTTACTTTCATTTTTTTCTTCGGCATTTAATTAACAAAGATTACTTAAGAATTACGCGTTGCTCTACGAGTGTGAGGATTTCAATAATTAAATCTTTATCAAAATTAAATCTTCATCAATCTTCATCAAAGAGTTTTAGAGTTTTAGTATTTTAAAATTTCTCGGTGTTCTCTCAGAAAGCAAAATGGCTATGTGACGACAAAAGGTGCGTGCAAAAGGGATGGGTTGACAAAAAACAAAATTAAAATTACTTGTCAGGGCAAAAATTTAAATTTTATTTTTGAGTATCGGAGAGTAGATTGCTCTGCATCTTCAAAAATGTTTTTTTATTGTTTAAGATTCTAATGGTAAGAAGAAAGAGAAACGTGTCATGATGAAGCTGTGTGGTACAAAATATCTCAAGTGCGGATACAAAATATTTCTGGATTTAAAAATTACAAAATTAATTTTACTTTGTATTTGTTACTTACCATACATAGCCTGAATTCAAAGGATCGGTTTGGTGGGTACTAACCAACTTTAAACTTTAACTTTAACTACAACTTTAAAGTTATTCATCTATTCAGCAAGCGAATTTTTGCAAATTCGTGCAAATGCAAAAAATTCAACACATACATTTAAAGCTTGCCACTCTGCAATTCCCGGAAAATTTTTGAAGACAAAATTTCACATCTGTTATGATAAACTTCTTTGTTTTTTTATGCGGTATGGATACCCTAAAGGAACCTAGCTAAATGAGAAATAAAAAAACTAATTCTAATAATATTCTATTATATAAAATTCTAATAAAAAAACACACCAAAGAACACCAGGCGGATCCGCAAAAATATGAAACCTTGACTTTTACGCGACGATTGTTAAAATTATTTATGATCTTAAAAAATTAGTACAAAAAATATTTCGATAATTAGTTATTATGTTACGGCTCGGTAACGATATTGAACGTTACATTTTGACACATTTGCCACAAGTGTCAACAAAAACGAGTTTTCTATGAATGAATAATCATATTGTTACCTTTTTAAACTAAAAATGGAAGCTTTTAAAAACCGTTTTTTTTTGTTTGTCTCGTTGAATAAACTCAATGAATAAACACCGTCTTCAAAAAATGGTTTAAATTAAATTATTCAATAAAAAAAATAAAAAATAAATATTAAAAATATTTAAAAAATAAGCACCAACGGGCACTGCAAAATAATGAGACCAATTAATTAACGTCTAAGTGAAAACTTGATTTCTACTTCTACTTTATTTATGGTTTTGAAAAAATCACAATTCTCAATCTCCTGAAGATTTCATTTTCAAAGCAGAAGTAGTTATGCTAAGGTTTACAGCAACGTAATGAACGTGTCATTTGGCCACTGGCGGCGGCGACGACTGAGTGCGTCACTTTGTCTCTCCGTCTGTCACCGTTTCTCTGGCAAAATCGCGGTGTGTGGGCTGTGATGATGCAAACAGACGCGCCCCATTATATTTTTTTGGATCTGTTTGATCAGCAATCGATTGAGTACATTTGCTTCTATATTTGCTTTTTTCAGGTAATTCTACTGAATTAATGTCGATCAACGCGGAGAGCTTCCTTCAAACAAGCGTATGTTTGGTTTTTTTTTTTTGATAAATCTAAATAAGCAGAGCAATATGATTTACATCTGTAGAAAAACTCGAATTCTGTAAATGTTCGCTAAATGATTTGCAATTTCTTGAGAATCTTGAAAAGGTGAGAGAGCGGCAAAGTCGCAACACGAGATGAAGAGACGATAACGCGTTCTCCGCCTCTCTCTGTAATTGTAATGCGTTTTGTATTCAGCGAACGCTTCACCTTTTAACTTCAGCACGGCTTCAATAACGACCTCCGACACTTGCGATTTAACAGATTGTGCCAAAACTACGATGAGATTATCGAGCCGCGTCGCGCGTGTTTTGCGCAAAATCAAGAACAGGTCATGAAAAGTGAGTTTTTGAGTTTTACATTTGCAATAAAACATTTAAGGGTGCCTCGGGCGATGTGGGTTGATCACCACATACGTCGACTTGTTTTGAAGCTGGATGGGTTCGAAACCGATTTATCCACGTAAGATTGTAATGCGTTTTGTATTCAATCTGGTAATACTTTAGAAGCGGGCGTTGTGGGTTGATTACCACGTATGTGAAGTAATCAATGTTTCGCCAAGTGCCATAGGTCGATGATGGACGTGTGCTGCAAAGGCGCAGGCAGCGCGATGTAGGTAAGTCATGTTTTGCAATTTCTTGAGCACCTTGAGAAGATGAGAGAGCGGCAAAGTCGCAACACGAGAAGAAGAGACGATAACGCGACCTCATCCTCTCTCTCTGTTCGATCGTAAAATTTTAATTTGAGATGACCATCATCATTGTCTCTTAGTTAATGGACTATCGTCGTAGCGCTTGCGCTTACCGCCATTCTTGAGCAAAGCGCGCATCTACTCTGAACGAGTCTGCGGATGCAGACTTTACGCGCCTCGAGTAAAACCTCGCCAGCCGAAGAAAAGTAAGTGTTGAATTAAGTTCTCCTTTCAATTGATCGACGAATAGGGCCCACCGGTCAACCGACCCTCAGCGGCGTGGATTCCTGCGAACCTTTTCCTGAACCAACGAAACGATCACTGAAGCAATCAACGTTAATCATTTAACAAACAAAAAACTCTATTAAATTATTTGGTTTCAGAGCCTCGATTGGATTGAGCTCTTCGCCAAGGCGTGGGTGGGCACTGGCTCACTGGAAAAGGCCGTTCAAACCTCGCAGGTCGAATGGCAGGCTGCCAGCAAGCCCTAGTAAGAATTCAATTTAGTTCAGTTAAATAGTTAAAAGCTTGGAATGAAAGCGAAGAATTCACTATGAATAAATAAACATGAGGTGTGTAAGGACTACATAAGCTCTCGATCAGAACACGTAAAAGAGCAATTTTTAGATGGGGAGGATAAGGACGTGGAATGGTCATAAGAATTGGAGTAGGATTTCTGATTGTGTTGAAAGCAACTTGAGAGCTGCAGTTCATGCAACCGAGAATATAAAAATACATCCAAACATCCGTTTGTAGGTCGAATCAAACGGTAAGAAATAGATTATACTAGGATTATTTATTTAAGATCATTGTAGTTAACTAACGAATTTTTTTGAAGGGTGCACTTCATAGTATTCTCGTTTTTTGAATTGAAAACATCCTTAATTCAAACATTTAAATGAAAATTAAATCAAAATAAATTTTTTGAAATGTGGGTTCCAATTTTTGGTAATATCTCAAAACAGCAGCTATTACTTCAAATGATTTTTATATTTTTGTTCACGATATCAAAGATGTCGATATATGCACGTAAGATTGTAATTTGTTTTGTATTCAATCTGTTAAAAATTTATTTAAAATTTTAATTTCAGCTGGCCACCATCATTGTCTCTTAGTTAATGGACTATCGTCGTAACCCTTGCCCTTACCGCGATTCTTGGCAACGCGTTTGAACAAGGCGCGCATTTACTCTGAACGAGTCTGCGGATGCAGACTTTACGCGCCTCGTAGGGAGCGACTCCCGTTAGCGGTGAAGCGAGTAAAACCTCGCCAGCCGAAAAGTAGTGTTGAATTAAGTTCTCCTTTCGATTAATGATCCGATTTTAGAGGCGACTCAAAGAAGGCCTTAAAGAATAGAGCCCCCGCAAAGTGGTTAACCGACCCCCACGGCGTGGATTCCTGCGAACCTTTCGCTGGACCAACGAAGCAATCAACGTTGAAGTAATCATTTAACAAAAAAAAAAATTAAATTATTTGGTTTCAGAGCCTCGATTGGATCAGCTCTTCGCCAAGGCATGGGTGGGCTGGCTCACTGGAAAATGCCGTGTTAAATCATCGTAGGCTGCCAGCTAGCCTAACCCCAGTAAGAATTCAATGAGAGCTATCGCGATGATCCCATCGCGTACTTGAAGTGCCTCTCCTACCACTGCAAGACGCTGTACTGCGATCCGAGCGAGGAAACATAGGATTCTCTCGAAGACAGCCAGGCATCTGTTGTTTAGATTCATTTTGTAATCTTTTGTTTACTAAATTTAGTAATCTGGTAGTTTTAGTATTATTTTTTATGGAATAAAAAATGGAAGTTTTAACGTTAGGGGAAGAGACGCTGGGGGAAAAGACGTTGGGGGAAATGTCATGACGGCTTTTTGATTGTATTGAAAGCAACGATAATTTAAGCATTCAAATAAAAACAATTCAGTAAAATTATGTTTTTCCTCGCTTACATTTTGAGAGCTGCAGTACATGCCGAGAACATAAAAGAAGAACATAACAATACAATAAACATCCGTTTGTAGTTCGAATCGAACGGTAACAAATACAATGCTAGGATTATTTAATTAAGCCAATTGTAGTCCAAAATGTAAGCCAAATAGAATTCTAGGATTATGGAATTAAACTATTTGTAGTTAACTTACGAATTCAAAATTTTTTTGAAGAACGCCCGAATTTTTTCACAATATTCTTGTTTTTTTTAATTGAAAACATCTTTAATTCAAGCATTCAAATGAAAATGAAGTCAAAATTAATTTTTTGAATTGTGGGTTCCAATTTTTAGTAACATTTCAAAACAGCAGCATCAAATTAATCTTCGTTGATATTTTTGCTAACATTATAAAACAGCAGCTTTTATATCAAACAGACTTTTGTTCTGAGCAAATGGAAGTGCAAAATTTTAGTGCAAAATTCGATTTCTTGTCTAAGGAAGCACAGCAAAGTTCAGGAAGTTCAATTTCATTTTCAATTTAATTCAACTCTTAATTCAAGAATTATCTTCATTAAAATTGATTTTTTTTGCATTGCGAGCTACAATTTTTTGTAACACTACAATACTACATCAAATGATTTTTTGAATAGCCGATATCAACTCAGACTCGGAAGGCTCGAAATTTTTTTGAAGGGCGCACTCCACAACATTCTCGTTTTTTTTTATTGAAAACAACCTTAATTAAAGCATTCAAATGAAAATTATTCTTTTGAAGCGTTTTTGGTAACATGTCAAAACAACAGCTTTTACATCAAATGAATTTTTTTATTTTTGTACAAGATGTCACCAAACGCTCGATAGTTTAAAAAAATCTCATTTTTGGCTTTTTCAATTCTAAAAAAATCTTATTTTTGAATTGAAAACACCCTTAATTCAACGTATCTCTCTGAAAACTTGAAGCATCAGGTAGAAATAGAGTCATTAGAGTCCCGGTCAATGTAATGATGATATTGCTTATTTTTGTAACTTATCCCCAGAATTTAGATAATGTACCGTGCAATGATTGTGCATTAATAATCCAAATTTTAGGCTACGACAGGTCGCATTTCATTTTGAATTTATCATTATTTAGCCAAAGGAAACCTATTCCTTAAATTCAATCAAACATTTTTGAATAACCCAAACCGAGATCAACTCAGAAGCCGTCAATTTTTGACGGCTTCCGAGTTGTCTTTGCGAAAAGCCCTTAAGCGTAACGTTGCGCTCTCTGAAAATTTGAAGCATCAGCTAGGAGGAAAATAGTGAGTAATGAGCGATTTAATGATATGATTGGTCATTTTTTGGTACACTTCCCTGAGGTTAAACTAAAGGTCGGTTGTACCGTGCAATGATAGTCCAAATTTTGTGCTGCGGTAGGTTGCATTTTGAATTTAATCAGGATTTAATCCCATTTTTGTTGAAAGGAACCTTTTCATTTTGATTACCGATCAAATTCAATCAAAACCTTTTTGAATAACCCAGATTTTACCCTTTTTAAATTAAACTAAAGCTTTTTCAAACTTATAAAAAAGCAATTTTCAACAATGATTTAACTAATACAACAATTTTTCTCTTTAACTGGGAGTATTGATTATTTCTTTGTGCTTTGTCTTGCATAAAAATGGCTTTAAACGCTTAATCACCCACACATTCGCTTTGCCACAACTTCTACGCATTCTGGGCACCTAAAGACAGTGCGTCAACGGTATCGCTTTTGCTACTGCAAAGTTGGTAAACCAGAAACTTTCAAAATCAATTTAAGAAACAGAACAAAAAAGGCGCATCTCAACATAGATAGCGGGAACAAGAAGCATGATATGATTTGTTAAAGTTGATGTTACTAAAACTTTACATGCAAAAGTGGTGAAAACATTTTTGAATATATGTAGGAAAGATGGCGTTTTGAAGTAATTTTTTGGGTCTTTTGTCCAGACACCGTGTTTAGCGTATAAGTCCTTAACGTATAAGTCCGTATAAGGCGTTTCTGATATTTTATGAGGCAAGGATGGTATAGCCCGGACAAAAGACCGTAGAACTAAACGAGCAACATTGAAAATATTAATAAATTGATTTTCCGTCCAGTCTAACTACGGTTCTTTGTGGAGGAGACATATAGATCGTAGAAGTTACTTACTGTATTACAGAAATTAGTGCAAAACGGAAGGAATTTGAGTTTCTGTTTTTAAATGCCATAAATTACAATCAATTGCGATATTTTTGGTAATAATCAGCAAGTTTAATAAAGCCCCAACGTTTTTACATGTTATGTTTCGTTTAAAAAAAACCACTTTAAAAAATTAATGTTTTGAATTTTTGAAATTTTGTGTAGTTGCAATAATTGCAATAATTTCCACCATCAAAAAGCGCGAGTACGAAATATTACGAAATACATAGTACGAAATGTAGTTGCATTTGTTAAGCCCGATTTAAAAATTCATTTTTGATTGTAGGCTTTTGCAAACTTTTTCTTTTTTCTATTTTTATCTATTGAACAAGAGAAGCACAAAGAAACTCAAGCCATTCCGTTAGTCTAATTTTTGTTAAAGGGGAATGTCATTGGGTGTCTCTGTACTTTGCATTTTTAAAGTGAAACATTTTTCGGTTTGTAGATGTACTTAATTTTTGTTTTTTTATTTCTGAATTTTACAATTTTTGAATAAACAACAATTTAGTTTCATGTTTTTTATTTTGTGCTTCAGACGCCTGAAAACAGCTTTACAACCAAACATCCAAACACAACCATATTCTCGTTTTATGAATGTATTGAAAATATCCTTAATTCAAGCATTCAAATGAAAATTAAATCAAAATTAATTTCTTGAAGAGTGGGTTCCAATTTTTGGTAACATGTCAAAACAACAGCAAATTACAGCAAATGAATTTTTTTTTCTTTTTGTACAAGGTGTCATAAAACGTATGGGACGGTTTTGTCTATGCGCCAATAAATAGACAAAAGGATTTTATTTGAAGAAAATTCAAGAAAATTAATTGTTTGAAGTATACGTTCCAATTTTTGCTAACATTGTAAAGCAGCAGCTAGACTTTTTATTTTTTCTGTGTTTTAAAGTTTTCAGCGTATTTTTGACGGGTTTAGCTCATTACTTAGAGTAAAAACTTTTTTGGTTTGTAGATGTACTTAATTACGCAATTTTTGGACAAAAAAAACGAGGGTTTCATGTTTTAAATTTTTGTGCGTCAGACTCCTGGCAACAGCTTTGCAACCAAACAAAAACACATCGAAACATCTGTTTGTAGTTTGAATCGAACGGTAATAAATACATAACAAGGATTATTTAATTATCAGATTCAGATTTTAATTCCATAATATTAAATTTTTTTGAAGTTTTCGGTCCCGTTTTTGCTAACGTTATAAAATAACGTTTTTGTGCATGCGCTCATACGCTCATATGCGCTATTTTTGTGCAAGCGCCCATACGCTCAACAGTTTTTTTTTATCTCTTTTTTAATTGAAGAAAAGAAAAACTTTTATTATAAAAATTGAATTTTTTGCTTTTTCGTCAGCATGCCGCGTTGTTAGACCGTGCAGTATCAGTAAGCGAGTCATAAGTGTCATCCTGTCATATCGCAAATTCTGGCAAATATAAATGTAAAATTCTTTTTCTAATTTACAAAAAAATGGACTCTTTGAAAAATGGACAAATGGAAAAAATGGAAAAAATGGTCCGCTTTCGCTATATTCGCCGGACAGTCAAGATTAATTTTTGATAGCATACCAACGACTTGTAATTTTTTAAATCCACATCTGTAAAATTGATAGTGTGAACAATATGAACAATTCTTATTGCATTTTTTTGCAACGTATTGAGAGCGTATCGCAAATATTTAAAATAATTTAATTATTCATTTATTTAAGTGAATACGGAAATTAAACCGTAAAAACAACGTTCTTTCTGATTTCCGATCAATGTTCAAAACAAAAAGTGTTTGAGTTATTTTTCGTTAGTCACGTGCAATATTTTTTTGTTTTTTCATTTTTTTGTTGACAATATCGTAACTTGTTTTTTCGTACTATTCTTGGTGGCTATTCTTTTTTATTTTGCAGTCAGAATATGATTTAACTTTTACTTCAAAAATGAAATCAGGATTTTACTATTTTTTGCATAGTGCACAATTAAAAAATTTAACAAGTTAACAAGATTAAATGGATGCTGTCAGTAAATTTAAGTTCATTTTGCCATTTTTGTCATTGAGCATCTACTCTGATTGTGAGCTGAACGCTTATTGCATTATTTTTGATCACATGACATTCGAGCAACTCGGCGTGCGTTTTTTGTGTAAATACCCTGAGCACTTTGAAACTGATGTAAATCTATTTTAAGAAATTAAACGAATAACACAATATTTTTGTACATTTTTCGAATCTCCCGAAGATTTGTAATTATCTGCTGCATTAAAATTAAAATTGGAAATTGAAAATTGAAAACTTCCCTGTATGTCTTTGTACTTTAAGTTTTATCTCGGAAACTATGTACCAACAGATTAAAAAGAAGGATACAATTATACAAACTACAAGAACTTTTTTTCAATTTTTGTGCACTTCTGAGTTGTCCTTGCAAGAGGAAAACTCATTACAGCATTTTTTGTTTCGGGTTTCCGGTAAGTGACTTATTGATAAAACACTGATTTTAATGGCAGAAACGTTAATAATAATTAACTTTTATGTTCCAGACTGTTCCAGGCAGCGGAAATTTGTGAAATTACAGAACTCTTCTGGCTCGCGAGAAAATACATTTAAAAATTTATGTTGAATGTTAAATATGTTTAAAATACAAGTTCGATTTTTGATTTTGGCTTCTCAGTTGTCCTTGCGGAAGGAAAACGCGTTGCGTTTAGTGATTTTAATAGCAGTAAAGTCAATATTAATTAGCAAATAAATTTGTGCGCAGTTAACTTAATTTAATTTCACTTGAGAAGAAGGCATTGAAGGCTTTTATATCTTTCTGTAACTTTGAATTTAAATTATTTTTTTTGTACATAGGATTTCCAACTTTTCTCACTTAAAACTGCCTACATTGATATTAACTGAATTGGAAACGTCCATCAAATCTAAATTGCAGCTTGGAATAAGTTTTAATTTTTGCTGGACGACGCAGGTGTACTTCTCTTAATTTAACTTAATTTGCAATTTGCAATGGCAATTGTAAAAATCAGAGACATGTTCACATAGAATGGTCGAAAGAATATAAATTTTTGAGTTCCAAATTTGGGGAATTTCATTATTTTTGAGTAATGGGGAATATTGATATACAACCGAACAACCGTGTGTAAATCGAATCGAACGGTTTTGCCTTTTGCCTAGAGGTCAACAAATCAATACAATGATGGGAATATTTAATGAACACAATTGTAGTTAACTAACAAATTCAGCGCAATATTTTGTTAAAGGACGTGCGTTTGACTTTGCTGAAAGCGTCGTTAATTTAAGCATTAAAATGAAATACAGCTTTCAACTCAAATTTAAAATTTATTGCATTATTTTTGAGCATCAATCTTTTTTCAACAAAAAGTAATATTTGTAGCCTCCTTGACTTTTTTTAGTCCATTTTAAAATTCTTTTTTTTTGCGCAAACGGTAACGTGTAAATACAACCGAACAAATAGAAAACTTTATTTAAATTTTTTTGATTTAAATATTTAAATAAATTTTATATAAAATTTAAAAAAGAAAGATTATTTAATTAAACTAATTGTGGCTAACTAACGATTTCGAAGCAATATTTTGTTAAAGGACGCTCGGCGCAATACTCTTTTCAATATATTCGTGTTTTTTCGAGTGCGCTGAATTGAAGCATTCAAATAAACAACAATTCAATCAATTTTTTGAAGTCCCGTTTCACAAAACAGCAGCTATGCTGCTTTTATTGTTTTTAATTTTTATTGTTTTATTGCTTTTATTGTTTTTTAAATAATTTTTTGGCAGTCTCAAAAACTCAAACTCAAAGTCAAAATCAGCATTCAAGCATTTTTCAACTAAAAATAAATTCTTCTTTTAGCCTCATCGACATCGTTTTTGTTCACAATTTTAAATACATTTTTTCTGGGCCAACAGTAACGTATAAACACCCTCTGTACTTTGCAAAAAATGTATTTTCTTGTTACGTTAAATTTTTGAGATTTCCTTGAGATCTAGCATCAATAAAAATTACTTTTATTGTTTTCATTAAACCGTGGATTCTTCTGTTGCAACGATCACATGATTAATAATTTTTTTAATTATGGAAGTAAACAACAAAAAAAAGTAACATGCAACCATGCGGCTTTAGTTATATTTAAAAATCCATTTTTGATAGGAGGCGATACACATCAGATACCAGTAGATGGAAAGATTTTGCGTTGTAATTTTTGGATGTAAACGTCTGGCGCTATATCACAAGAACAATTTAATGAGATAAGTTTTTTTTTATGCCGAAGCCCAAAACTTGTCACTTTTTTAAACAAAGATATGTTTTAGAATAAATAAAAATTAAATTTTTGATCACTATGGCAAAAATTAATTACCTAACAAAGGAAGTGTATTTGCAGTGTCATTATTGGTAGAACGTGCATAATTCGCCATGACTAATTTAATTTTCATTTTCAGAATGTCAGAACACCGCTTTAATTGTTTCACATTCAAGCCAAATTAGAGTAACTTGCGTTTATATTTTTGTGTGGGAGAACCTACGCAAATTTTTGGGCAACACTTTAAAACAGTATAAATCTGCTCGAAAAAATTAAACAATTACCTAAAAAATACCCTAACAAAGGAAGTGATAGTTGCAATGTCATTTTTGATTATAATGTGCACAATTCCTATTCCTTTTTTGGAACTCGTTGGGAGTTCTCCACTCATCTTTTATTGACATATTTTAAAGTTTAGTTTTAAACCAATTTTTTAAATGACAAAACTATTGGAGTTGGAATATTGTACTGAATAATTACAGTGTAATTACATATGTTGTGTAGTTCCACTTCTACAATCTTGAGGTACTGTAAATAGCATTTTGAATTTGATCATTTTTTTTTAGAATTTGCCATTCAAATTCAACTGTGAGAGAATAAATCTGTTAAAAAGAATTACACGATTAACAACAATATTTATATACGCCAATTAACATGGCTGCTTCTGAGTTGTCCTTGCGGAACGAAAATTTTATTTGTAGTGAATTTTCTTGACAAAATTTTGGCGTTTTCGGCTGAGTCAACTATTGTTATAGTAGTGATTTTAATGGCAGTATGGCAGTTTAATCAAATTCAACGATGTATAACCTTGTTGCAGAATTATAGCAATTTATTGCGCATTCGAAATTTTGATACTTTGAAATTAAAAAATTATTAATTTCTAATTTTAAATCTATTTTTAACTAATGTTTTAACATTTTAATGTTTATATATCTTTGTTTATATATTTATTATCAGAATGGAATTTTCCAAAGAAAAATTAAATTTAAAAAATGAGTTAAATTGTTTTTTTGAAGAAGCAACTTCAGATCTATGAATCAAACGCAACTTAAGCTTCAAGTAATCATATCAAGCATAATTTATTCGCTGTCTATGCTGTGATATGCTTTTTTGATCCTTGTCCACAATACAAATTTGTCTGCTTGAAACAATTAACAATTTAAAAAAAATTGTTTAATGGCACAACACAAAATGCCCACATTGACGCAATCAAAACATAATATATCGTTGCTAGTTTATCTAAATGGCCATGTGATCGACGATGTTATCAGTGTTTATATTTTATTTTTTTGCAGACACACAACTGAAAACGTTCTCTCGGAACATTTGAACCAAATTTGAGTAGTCCTGATCGATGTGACCATTTGTCTTTCCGGATTTCGGGCTATGCTATTGCTAAATGAAGAGTCACATGCAAGATTTGTTAATAGTATCACGATTAATTTCATTTTTGACTTGATCGGCAAAGTTTTCCAAGTAAATTCAAAAATAAATCCACCAGCAAAAAAATGGAAAAACAAAAAAGAGGTACATAAAACTAGTAGGTAGCAACATGTACGTAAACATAATTTTTTGCTTGCTAACAAGTATGATTTTGTTTTATTTTTCACTTTATTTTTCCCTTATTCATTTTTTTACTTTATTTCTTTTTACTATATTACGCGATTGCTCAATGTTGAGTGAATTGCTTGAATGCTGAAGGGTGGTGCTTTTAATGGCATAACGAAAACGGCCCAAATTGACGCTACCAAAACACAATAGATCGTTTGTAGTTCATCGGTAAGACTGTAGTATTTTATTTTTTATTTTTTGCCTGCCACTCCAATGAATACAGCATCTGGTTCTCTCTGAACATTTAATGTGTCAACATTTTGAACCAAATTTAAGTCCTGATCGTGACGTGACGCTTTCGCTTTAATCTTGCGACGTCAAGTAATTTTCAATCCACGTGTTAATGCGACAGTATAAGATAAGATAAGATTAACAACCATTAACACCTCTCATTTCACACTACGTAGCGAGCCCAATGTCAAACCATTAGCAAAAGTTCCATCGCTCGTTCTGGCCGTCTGTTACATTGCAATTTCAGTTGTTTCAATCTCAAAACGTCAAAGTTCACTTCCATTGATAACCCTTCTCACGCGTAACAGGTTGTCTCAATAGAAGACCGCGCTGATCGCGAAATTAAGTTTATTACTTAATTAATTTGCATGAAATCAAATCACAAACCGATAAATCAGTTGACCATTCCAAAACCAAAAATTTCTCTTATTTCTTATCGGAAGCACTCTTTGATAAAATTGTGGAATGTTGAAAAGCGCTATCGGAGTGTTCGACTATCGGTGTTTCTCGGAACGTTGCAATGTGTAACGCAATATCTGGAATATTTGTCAGTAAATGTACATTGTGTATTTCTGAAAAAGGTCTTAAATGCATTAAATAAAATCATACATTGATGTTTAAAATGTTAAGTTAAGTTTATCCAAAGTGATCTTAGCTTCCTTTCGTTCAAATATAGAACATCAGTTTTGAACGTTCTACATCTATCAAACTGTCTTTACTAAACGCTGGAGTGTAATCTGAAAAAGTCTGTAACTCGGCGTACAAAAATTCGTTTTGTTCTTAACCGTTTTTATCGATTTTGTGAAAATGGACAAAAGGACAAAAATTAAAAATCGCTGTTTCAGTTTTCTATTTTCAAAGCAAAGTGATTTAAATAAAGCTGAACGTCGAAAACTATTGGACGAGAATATTGCAGTGTTGAGCACTTTGTGAAAGTAACCTATAAAACAGATCAAAAATTTGTAATGAAATTTGACGATTTTACAAAAATTTGACCCCAAAAATTCCAAGATTTGGCAGAAAAACTGCATTATTATTGCTTTTGTAAAATGATGATGCGATAGAGAACAATCTTTTGTTCGTTTAAAGCAAGCAAAGACGCAAAAGTCGCTGTAATTCATTGCTGGTCATGTGTATTCTACAACATTGAATGCAAATAAAGGTTACAGTTGTTGTTGATCCTAAAGCAGTTTCTTTTATGTTCGTATTTTTGGGTGTTTTATGGCAGTCTTTGAAAATACTGTTGGCTAAATAGTACACTGGAAAAAGAGCTCAAAAAATGATTTAACAATTTTTCTTTTCTGTTTTCTGCTTCTCTTTCAACGGTGCAAAATTTGTTCTGTGCAATCGGTGCAAAAAAATAGGCCGTTATTTGAATTGAAATCAAATATTAATGGATCTGCTAAAACCAAAAATTGACAAGACATCCGTTCTATTAGTTTACAAAACTGGCAAGTTTGGTAAAATTGCCATTTTAGGTTTGCCTGTCGCGACCACTTTTACCTTCATGCTAGGACCATAACGGACAATCGGACAAGCAAAAAACTTAAATAAAAGGCCAAATGGAAAAGTTTCTAATAAATGCGCCAAATTTTTTTAACGCCATAATGATAGCTAAATCATTTGTTTGTTAAAAGTGTGAATGCGCTGGGTGAGTTAAAAAAACAGCAATACATTTGTGGCAATTATTAAATTATTTAAAAAAATATTAAAATTTGTTACCCATAAGACGAAACAAAATTGAGTCCGCAGTTAAATTTCAAAAAAATGTAACTTTCGACGTCCGGCTTTAAAATTCAAAATGGAATAAAATTTGCTTTAATTTCCTTTCATGATCGATTATCGATTAAATTGTCTTTAACCATTGTTATTAAGCATTTTAAAAAAATGTCGCATTTTATGTGGGAAATCGGTTCACAAAAAAAAAATTAAAAATAAAATTTACATTATTGTCCGCCAAAGCCAATAAATTGTCAGAGTTGGCGTGGTCAATTGTTGAATTGTTGAGTCAAAAAAATTTAAAATGTGTTAATTGTAAAGATGCAAAACCCAACTTAGCTTTTATTTATGTTTTATGTATGTTTTATGTACAAAAATGTGTGTTTTTATTCGGCTTCGACAAAACATTTTTGAAATCTGTGACAGGGTTCAGCAGAAAGGATGACAAAGATTACAAGATTTTTACAAAGGGGAATACCAAGGCAAAAATTTCACACGTTAAGTGCATTTTTAATTTTTAAATAATTAAAATGGGAATAAAAAAAATTGAAATATTTATCAAAAAATAGTTTATTCGCGTGGTCTACAAAATCATGACATTTCTTGAAATCTTGAAAAGGCTACAGTCTAAAGATGTACAAGAGAACTAACAAATGGCTAACCAATAAATTGTCAGAATTGGCGTGGTCAATTGTTGAATTGTTGAGTCAAAAAAATTTAAAATGTGTTAATTGTAAATATGCAAAACCCAACTTAGCTTTTATTTTAGTACGCGCTGTAGTGAGTTTAAAATTGATAGCAAGCTAGCAATGTAGTGTTGTCAAAAAAGCAATTTTTGGCATATAGAATCTATGTCGCGTTCAAGACATGTATTTAAATTTTTTAAAATTAAAAATTAATTTGGCTTTAGTCCGGGCCAATTCGGCCAAGCCAAGTTTAGCAAGGCAATGAGTTACAAAATAAATGTGTGGGAATTTATCAGTTTTCTGGAAATTTTGGTTGTTCTAGTAGAACTTGTTCAAAACCATGTTCACCACGTTCACTATGAACATGTTCAAAAAATTCTTTTAAAAAATTGTAAGCAAAAAACGAAGATTAAGAAGTTGGTTCAGATTTTGTGAAAAATCAGAAAAATTGGATAATTCAGGTTCCAATAACTGTCAGCAAAATTGTGAAATTTAACTAGTAATCAAATAAGCATCTGATGAGGCTAACCGTCACTTTAAACAATTGGCAGATATAAACAGACAATAGGAATTGTAGCTGTACACCTCATAAACCATTCAAAAGCAACGACGTGTCAACTAAAAAAGTCAAAAACCGAGTAGCAAAAACTCCCTTCCACATAACTTTGGTTTCGGTCCCTTGGTTTAGTATGAAAAAATTATTATAATCAAAACTAGCTAGAAAGAGACTTGAATACCGAATTGTCTTAATAAAGGAAAAATTTTCAGTCCTTCAAAAAAATGTTCTAGTTTAATTTAATTTAATTTAATTTATGACACGTTAATGAAATTGGTCGGTAATTAGACGAGACCGTGGGGTCTCCTTTCTTGAAAATGGGCTTCACAACAGCACAAGTCCATGCTTTCGGTACTACTCCAGACATAAATGAACGATTTCTTTGAGAAGATCAATGAAATCAATTTAGTGATAGGTAGAGGAAAACGTCTAAAACCAAAATTTTTTTTGTTGAATTGAATGTAGTAATTCAATCTTTTCAGTTACCAAAAAGAGAACAGAGTTGAAAAGAGTTGAAATCAGCTAAGCTAACTGAAATAAGTAAACCAAATTAAATTAAATTAATATGGGCAATCATTAGAAAGCGAAATTTCAGCAATGGAGCCTGGAAAGCAATGCAATGTATTGCCAAAATTTATCTAACACGCAAAGTAAAAAATTTGTTTCGCTGACGAAATCGTTCAAAAATTTAGATTTCAGTAAATCAACATGAGACGAAACCAAATTTTAAAAATTAAAAACAAAAATTTGTTTTTATTCGGCTTTGACAAAACATTTTTGAAATCTGTGGCAGGGTTCAGCAGAACGGATGACAAAAATTAACTTGTAAAATCTTTATTTTACAAACAAGTTTTACAAGATTTTTACAAAGCTGTTTCTAAGCTGTTTGTACAAAGCTGTTTCAAATTAGCCAATGAAGTTTAAAACTAACATTCAGTAAAACTAATATAAAACTAACATAACAAAACCTCAGTTTGGTTGATAATGAATTGCTGGTGGCTAATCAAGACGGATTAAATGGGAAATCATTTCGTCAAAAATTCTTTTTTGGTTCTTTGGTGAGCTTCAATGTCCCAACAAAAATCCAGGCAGAACTAGGTCTAAAGGGCGTGACGAACACGATTACAAAAACCATAAATCAAACAATTAGAATATTGCATGTTTTAAACTGATTATTACAATATCGGAAATTTCCTTTAATCGTCGAAATTGTATTTATATCCAAAACCGATAGGGGATGATTTGAAATCATTATAATTGCCTCCGGAAAAACGATTGAAGCTTTGATCTTTGAATCTGCAAAAATAAAAAAACCAAGAAAAAGAAAGAAAAATAATATTTTTCATTTCAAAAATAGTTTAAATTTGAATAAAATTTGCTATCTGACTGAACTATAGTTACTACATGACGGGGCTTATAAAAAATGTTTGCATAAGTTAACCAATTTTATATGCACGAGTAGTATTTCCTATCCGACCTCCAAAAATGCCTTCATGTATGACCAATTTTGATTGCTCGCATTGCCGATTCTAGCAAAAAAATCTGTATAATTGCCTCCGGGAAAACGCTTGAAGCTTTGATTAGCATTCAGGATATCACGCGACCAAATTTAAAAAAATTTAAATTTAAAGAAAAACGTGTGAACTGTTTGATGGCATTGCTTTATCAAACAAGTTCTATTTATGACCAGAACAGCTGCTAAACCGATGGGGTACAACAAAAATCATTATAATTCCACACGAGAAACCACTTGAAATGAAGAAATTTATCGTATAGAATTAATGCAAAAAATTGAAAATAGATTGAACAAACGGTTGAGTTTTAATTAAAAAATTTGTTTGATTTCATTCAAAAATGCATACAATGTTTCCATTAAAAAAAATTGCGCTTTTGCTTTTGGAGATTCAATGCTTTTCAAACGATTTCAAACGCTATTGGAGCAAAATGAATCCCCCTATATAATAAGCGCCAACCAACGGTATGTTTGTGTGTGTGTTTTCCGTCCGGAGTCATTAGACATCGAAACGACCGGTCGTTCAGAAAACTCAACAGAAAAGAGACGAGACCACTCGGTGTCGACCTCAGACACCGCACACAACAGACAAGCGCACTGCCAATGAGCCACCGCGCGCACGTTTTTCAAACGTTGCAATGAGAGTAGATGCCAGAGCCTCATTTGGTGATGAAGCGGTTGTTTCTTGACAAGAAGCAAAGTTAGGGAACGGATCAACGTGGAATGAAATAAAAATTACTTTTCGAACTGTTCAGTTCGAATATTGAAACCGTCGCGATGTGCTTGCAATTTGCGCGCGCTTCAGATGAGTATTCAAAATTCAAGATTATAATGATGGTAGCTTACAATAGCAGTTCAAGAAAGGAGCGGGTCGCGCGCGCTTCAGCGTTTATACCAAAAATGAGAAGGTGTGTAAACGTAGCTAAAAAATTTATGTAACATTTTCTTCCGTTTAAAATACCAAACTATTTTATTTAAAATAAAATACAATTGACAAATTACCACAATTATTATTAAAACCAATTGAAAAATTGAAAAAAAATTACCAAAAGAAATTTACGTGGATTCGCTTGCTCTAAATACATTCTGCTGAAGACTGCAGAATGTACGGCTACAGTGTGAACATGTACGAATGTGAATATGTAAACGTTACCATGGTATAGAAGATTTGAACGTATTTCAATTCACAAAAATTAAAATTAATTTAAAAAACTTGTAAGAACGAAGAATTCGAAAGATGATACTGTTATGATAAATGTTATAATTTAAAAATATCAATCTTCAATAATTTCATTTTTTTCTCAATTTACTATGTAAAATAATTGTAAAAATCTTTCCTACAATGCAAAAGAAAAAATAGCCGAATAATTGATTATTAATAGTGCAAGGAAGTGAGCCGAAGTCGGCTGTAAATCGCAAACAAACTTCCTCAAATTGTGGTTCATGTTCGAGTAGACCAGTTGTCACATTACTCAACGTTCTGTGATTTTTCGTTCAACTTTCTGCATTTTTTAAGAACAACCGTGAATTTTATCTCCCGACTGTAATAGACTGTAATTAAAACAACAACATTCAAACAAAGCCAACGATTAAAATAGCTAACGATTTCAAAACAAAATTTGCCGGATTTTCAGTGACAACTGCACAGAACGTTATTTCCTTTGGACGCTCAAAAAATGAATTTTCTCTCAGCTCAATGTGTTTTTCTGCAAAAACCGTAGTCTATCTCTCCTGACAGCATGTAAAAAAAGCCGTTTTTGAATCTATTAGCAAATTAAAAAAAAAACCATGTTCTTCTGTTTCGCGCAACTTCAAAAATTGAATAAAAAATTACTAAGTGTTCAAATAATGCTATTTTTTGAGAAATGAGCCATATTCGGCCTTTCAGAGCGTGCTTACTGCCAGGATCGATGCTAATATGTTTACTTTGATTATTTGCTCGCCTGTCTAGTAGCCTCAAGTGAGTACTTAGAAAGGTATCCAAAAATTTCTTTGTTTGTTGCTGCTGCGATTGGCAAAAAATACAGATATAAACAAAAAATGTGTTCACAAATAGTCGAAAGGAAGCCATTGTCACAAAAAATTTTGCATTGTTTTTTATGGAAAAAACGGCAGTTCTTATAAGTGTCTCTCTGAAAGAACATAATTTAGTGTTGGCGGTCGTTAACAATGTTTTTATTCGAAGCTTCATTCAAAAAATTTTTAATTTAATTTGAGGAATTCATTTATGCTTCGAATTGTGTTCGTTAACACATTGTGTTAACGAACAAATGAGAGGAAACAGGGTATCAAAAATGTGGAAGACCACAACAGAAAATAAGAAATGGGTATATGTAGTTTCTTCACATAAAAACCACACATAAGCAAACGTCCTTACGGCCATGCATGCTACCTTCAGCAAGATCATTGTTGCGGGAACCAAGTCATCTATGTTCCACTTTGTGCAAAATCGTTCCGCTACACGAATTAAAAAGATTAAATTAAATTAAAATAATTTAAAAAATATTTAAGTAAATTGAATTAAAAAGATAATCAAATGAAGTTGTATCTTCGTTCATATCGTTCTTAGTTGTGAGTTCATATAAAAAAAACGAAATATACCTCTCCAAAAATTTCCAAAAAAAAAAAAAAAAGATAATTTATGATTGGGTATTTCTTTTGATTGAGTAATTTATTGAGTATTTTCATTTATTTGTTTATAACTGGTTGACGGCTGACAAAAAAATATATATTTCTAAGAATAGTTGATATTTAAATTAGGAAAAAAAACGAATTTAAAAATTATACAATAATTATTAAAAAATTGAAAACAAGTAAAATTTCGTATATTTTATATCTAAACTAGGTACGTGTTACCCGTCTGCGGTAACAGTTGTTAACGATTTCCAAGTTGGGGTAGCAACAGGTTTTGAAAGTCTGAACGTTTGTCTACTGTTGTTTTTTCTAAATATTTGGAGTATTTGAAAAGTGAAAACTGCTCTCAGTATTTTCATCTAGAAATATTTGTTGATTTGGTACTTTCAGCCTTAAATCAGTTTTTAAACGTTGAAGACTATAGGTGTTAAACGGCAACGTCACACGCGTATTTGCTACACGTACAAAAAATTGCAACACAAAAGAACTTTTGCCACATTCGGCCTTTCAGAGTCTTATTTACTGTCCGACTCGATGCTAATATTTGCTGCCTGTTTACTAATATCAAGCCGATACTTATAAAGGCATCCAAAATACTTTCCTTGTTGCCTGGTTAGGTTAAATCCGCGTTTCAAAGGATCTCGGCAAAAAGTCTTTGGTTTTTTTAAAATTTTGATATTTTAATTTTAAGCTGTTGCGATTGCAAAATGTGTAAAAATGTGTAAATGGCTTCTAAGAAGCCAAGTTCCCTGAAAGGGATTTAAATGAAAGAATTTTTGAAAGGATTGAAAAATGAAGAATCTTTTATTTTTCATTTTTGTTTTCTTCTTATCTTCTTTTACTATTTGAAAGACAAAATAAAGTAGTCAAGAACACACGAGATGCCAATAATTTTTTAAAGATTCAGAGTTTCACAAGTTACCGCCGCAACACGCAGTAGATTTTTTTCCTCGGGTTTTTCGAGTCAAATTTTAATTTTAAACGCCTGTACAGTTGACCTTGAAACAAAAATTCAAGAATAATTTAAATTTCATTTTATCGCTAAGTCTGTGACGTTTGCAAAGGACAAATTTATAGCAAACATGCTATTTTGAATCGCTCCACAAAAAATATATTGAAATCTATAATCTGAAATTGTTTTGAATGACAATTGCGTGTGTAAACACGAGCTGGCACTTTAGAACGTGACAAAAATACCTATTTAAACAGTGCTGTGAGA
>MQUG01000533.1:0-40555 GCA_007213375.1 Steinernema feltiae | reverse complement strand
TTGTGTGCTTTGTTCATTATTTGTTGCATCTTTTGTAATTTCTTTCCTTTCTTTTATTATTTTCTTTCATCATCTTTCATTAATAAAAACACATAATCAATAAAAAGCTTTCTATGTACGCTTGTTTTTATCGCCCTCCACGATTTTCTTGTGCTCAGACGCCAGTATCAATGGACGGTCGTAAAATTTTGTTGTCGAAACGAGGAAGACGGGGTGGCAGCCTAATTTAAAAATAAAACAGCCACGCTATTTATCAGCAACGCGAACTCTGGCCGATCGGTCTGCGTAGAACGTGGAACGCAAGAGCGAGGAACACCCGGTCAGCAGACAGCATCATGTGGGCGTCTGAGTTGCCACGTTATCTTCAGAAGGCTGCAAACACCGTCTAGACAGCTCCACAAATGAAGTAAACTCCTTCATTCCCCAGTCGATAAGTAGAGTTAGGTTCACGCGGTTCGCTTACTGACCATGCGAAGCACGCTTGTGCTACGTGGCATGAAGAAGCTCTTCAAGACCAAGAAGCTTGAAGATCAACTTTGGTATCATGGTCTCAGATCTCGTGATGATATTGGGTTAGTTTTCGCGTGTGGAATATCTAATGCCGACCGAATCCAGCACACTTCTGAAGGAACCGGAGACTGGCTTGGTGCGGGCGACGCAGTCGCACAACAAGACCGAAATCGTGCTGAACGTGCGCACCTCGAGGCGGAATCAACAACTACACGCTGAAGATGGTCGGGGACAACAAGAAGAAGTACGGATTGAAGTGTTTGTCGACCACGCCTGCTGACAGCAAGACTATGCCAACCTTCGATAGCGTCTACGATCTCTGCAAGTATTAAAGGTAAATCAGATTCTGTTTGGATGGACGATCCAACGAGTCCTCGTTTAGAATCATCGTCTACCCGGTAATGTTCGTCTGAAGAAGGCGATTCACCGTCCGACATGGCTGATCAAACACGAAGCCATCGAGTTCAACATCGAAAAGGACAAATTGGGATCTGGAAACTTTTGCGATGTCTTCAAAGGCAAATTCAATCGAACTTTTGCAGCAATCAAAGTTTGTCATCCGGTGCCCGATAAAGACAAGAAAGAAGCGCAGGAAGCACGTCTGGGGATGTTGAAAGAGGCGAAGTTGATGAGCCGCTATCGACATGATCACATCATTGCGGTAATCGATCCATTTCCGTCCTCGTTTGTCAAAGTTACACATTCAGTTCTTCGGCGTTGCCTGTGACCACCCTCCCGTGATGATCGTCATGGAATTCTGTCCAGGCGGCAGTCTCGAAAATCATTTGCGGAATCAAGGAACGAGCATCGAGGTCGGCGAGCGGATTCTCTACTGTTTCGAAGCAGCGCGTGGAATGCGTTATCTCCATGCGCAGCAGTGCATTCACCGAGATTTGGCCGTCAGAAACTGTCTGATCTCGTCGAACGGCTCGATCAAGATCGCCGACTTTGGCCTGAGCAAGATTATGGACGATATGCAAGGAGAGCAGGCGATCAAGAACATTCCGCTAAGGTAACATCTCCGTAGAAGACGCTTCCTCGTACGCTGTTTAGGTGGATGTCGCCGGAAACTCTCCATCGGAAGCCGGAGTACTCGGACAAGAGCGACGTGTGGTCGTTCGGCGTGATGATGTGGGAGATTTTCAATCTAGGAGAGAAGCCTTGGCCCGATGAAGACGTTAAGGTGATTGCGAAGAACATCAAGAAGGGCCGCATGGTGGAACCTCCCGCGATCACTCCGGAGCCTGTGAAAGTGCTTATTAAGAAGACTTGGAACGCAGACCCAAAACTGCGCCCGCTTATGAAGGAAATCGTCAATTTTTTGCTCGATTATCGTTCGCTAAGCAAGCTTCCACCCCCTGCTGAGCTGAAGGTGAACAAGATACCAGGAGTGAAGCGTGAAAAGGGATTTCCGGTGCGCACAGTTCAGAGAATGTTGAGCAATTTTTCGATTTCAGGAAAATGTGCAAGAAGTGAAAGACGCCCGCAGTATTCGCGAATTGAAGACGGTGACACAGTTCGACGACGAAATGACGAGGGAAACGCTGAATACCGCGTCTGTTTCCACTTCTCCTTCTAGATATCAACCAGATTTAAAAGTAAGTCCTAAATCTGTCTTATGGAGCTCTTCAACCGCTCGTATTCTTGCAGACAATTACCGCTGTTCCCGCCGATGACGATGATTGGTCAGAATGAAACATTGTAAACGTTTATTATTGGAAACGAGCACAAATTCAGTGGAAAGTTCTTCTTTGCTGGGTGTAGTTGGACTTTGAGTCGTTTCGTCGATCACCATCGCGTTGGTAGGTGCGTGGGACGAAGTTCCGCGAGTCCCGACGGTCGTCGCAGTCGCGGCGGTTGTCGTTGCGATGGAAGTCGCCGGTATTTCTGTTATGGTAGGGCGGGCGATTGTTGAAGTTGTTGTGCTGCAGCTGCTGTTGTTGAGAGTGAAGCTGAGGCAGAGGCAGCTGCTGAGGCAGCTGAAGTCCATGGCCTCCCTGCTGCTGAAGCTGACTGGTGATTGCGAGGGCCACCATCGAGACGACCTGGGGATCGATCATCCCATTCTGCTGCATTCCCGGCAACGAAGGCATCTTCAACTGCTGGGTGATAGCGGCGAAGTTCGGGACCTGTGGAGAATGCGTGTTGCTCCGATGCTGCAAAGGAGTTTTGTGGTGGTACTGAGACGCCGGATACTGTTGCTGTCGGCGGTTATCGTAGTGCTGACGGTGGTTGCCTGGGTAACGCTGCTGAACCGCGTTGTCACGGTGAGTCGCATTGTCGCGATAATTCGCGTTGTCGCGGTGAGTCCGCGGGCGATCGGAGTTGTAGCGCGGCTGCTGCGAGTTGTACTTGTGACCGTACTTTCCGCCATCTCGGTGATTACCGTAATCCCTGCGAACGTAGTGTTTACGGTCGCGCGAATCGCGACTCGAATTCGCAGGTGAGCGAGATGTCGATTTCTCCTTCTCTGTGCTCCAACGCGTCGTTCTTCTCAGCTTCTTCTTTTCAGCGTCGCCGCATTCGTCTTCGGCTTTCCCGCTTAGCTGTGTTTCCGAGCTGCCGCTACTGCTGCTACTACTGCTGGACGAGGTTCGCACGGTACGCGAAGAGAAGGAGCTGCTCGAGGATTCTCTGTGGCGTTCGCACGAAGAAACGCTGAACATGTCGCATCTCTCGCTGTCGTCCGCCTCCACCGCGTTCTGTTCTTCCATCGGAGTGTCGTCGTCAAAGTTGAATGAAGGATTGCTGGGAGAACTGACGACTGGGTTCGCATGCTGCATGGGCTTGTTGATCCCGAGGATTTCGTCTTCGTCAAGCAGTTCACTTTCCTTGACGACTGCCGCTTCTGCTGGCGTTGTGTCAGGTTCCTTGGGATCAGCGGCGACTTCCGGCTTCTCCGTCTCGGGCTCCTTTTCAAGCAGAGAAATGTCGCTATCTTTGGTTGTTTCCTTCTCAGAAGAGTCGGCTGCCACTACTGACGTACTCGATTCGTCGCTTTTCACTTCATCGACGAGGTTGAATTCGAGAAGTTCAAAATCGTCGTTGTCGGAATGCGCTGATGTTTGATGATCGTCTCCCAGAATGATCGAGTCGTAAAGGTCGCTGTCGTCGTCTATCTTTTCGTCTTCAACCGAATCCACTTCGATCATTTCATCGTCGATTGTTTCGCGATTGCTTTCTTCTGAGACTTTTGGCTCTGGAATCACCGATTTATCGGTTTCTGGTCCATCCACCACAGCTGCTGGGAAATTGGCCTCGACAGCATGCGGCTTCGTCGATTCATCCTCCACATCGATGTCGACGGCTTTGGGAACGTTACCATCGACATTTTGTGGGGATTCTGGCTCCTGTGAAACTGCAGGGACGATCTCCGGTTCTGGAGTGGACGCCTCCTTAGCGTGTTGAAGGTCAAGAGTGACTTCGGGCTCGAGAACAGCTGTTTCTGAGTTATCGACTGGAGCGTCGTTCTCAGTGACTACAGAAATCGTCTCAACTGACGAAGACTGTGGAGTTCTGACCGGAACGTCTTCATCTGGCTCTGAAATGGTCTCCATCTTCTCGAGCTCATCGCTGACCGGATTGCCGTTAATATCGTCTCCCTCGCTCACTTCCGATGCGTCCAGAACGATTTCTGGTTCAGGAATCGTTGATTCCGTTGGTTTCTCAACAGCGACATCTGCCGATGCTGTCGGCACTGAAATCGCGACTTCTTCCATCAGCTCATCGTCAACGAGTTCGCCGTCTTCAATCTCCGAATGCAGAGCGGGGACTCGCACAGGGACTGGAGCGAAGGTGGCAGCCTTCAAAACATTGCTTTCGGGGTTCGGAAGTTTAAGCAACGAGCGTCTTGGCGTCGGCTTCTTCCTCGAGCGGCTCGCAGTTTCCTTCTTCTCAGGTTGGCGACGGCTCGCCTTCCGTGGAGGGTTTCTCCTGAGCTTTGTCTGCTTTGCGGGGACGTCCATGGCGAGAAGCTTGCACGCATCTAGCGAATGCCCCGCGTTGTGACAGAGCGCGCAGGTGATCGGGATTTTGTGCATTTTGACTCAGTTTTCCAATTTAATTCTCACTTGCGTTGTTCCGGTCTCCTTTATAGGACACTTTGCAATGCCACGCGGGTATTCGCATTGCTTTCGCCCAAATGCCGCATAATCCGATGCTTCGAATGCCACGAATGCTTTTAGTCACCAAGGAGAGGAGACGCGTCTCCAAGCATCTCCGTTAGGAGAATGGCGCATTTGAGGATGAACGCGTGGCTTGTGACGGCGGGTTCGGCGTTCTTCGCACTGCTGGCAATCCTCGCCGGGACTTTCTACTTCTACCCGACCGACAATGGCCAACCGGAGCCCTACTGTCGAGTCATCCTCGGCCCGCAGCAATCCGCCATCAACGACACCTTCGAAGCGCAACCGAATAGCGACGGAGCGGCGGAAGTGCTGGCGAGATACCACGACGAGATGATCGGAGCGCTGACGTTTCCCCGCGTGAACGATACCGGATCCGACTACGTAGCCACCTTCCTGATGCTCTACAACATCGCGTCGACCGTAGGCGACAGTCGACTGATCTCCATCAACGATAATCCTACAACTTACATCGTCTTCTCCTCAATCGTGACTCTCTGCTTTGGAATCATGATGTCACTCCTATCCCATCGTATGTTCCTACTCTTCGAGGATCTCTACGGTAGGTGCTGTTTATTAAAATCCGAATAGATCATCTACAAGAACTAAAATTGACATAGAAATCAGAGCAGAGCGGCCAAATCAAAGTGTGCCGCTTCTGCGAGAATCAAATCGGGTTCGGCGACGCACTCGGCGAATTGATTCAAAAATTGCTGCGCGTGGAGTTCATCGATCGCCCGCGAATCGTAGCACAGCGTCACGCGGAAACGGTTCTCCGGCTCCATCTTGTCGTTCAGCTCAGTCAGCGTCGATCCGACCGCCAAAATCGCTGTTTGTGGCGGATTGATGATGGCGGTGAAATTGGTGATGCCGAACATTCCCAAGTTGGAGATGGTGAACGACCCTCCCTGGAATTCGTGCAGCTGCAATTTGTTCTCCTTCGCCTTCTTCGCCAACTCCCGCAGTCGGGAGGAGATTTCCAGAACGCCGAGTTGATCGGCTTTGAAGATGATAGGAGTGATGAGTCCGGTTGGCGTCGCGACTGCAACCGAGACGTCGACGTTTTTGATTCGCTCGACCGATCCAGCAGTTGTGTAGCGAACGTTGACTTCGGGAACGACGCGCAGCGCCGATGCGACCGATTTTATTATGAAGTCGTTGATCGACATCTTCGTCTTCTCCAGTTTGTTCAAGTCTGACCGGAGCTTCATCAGATTGTCCGCCTTCACCGACACGGTGATGTAGGAGTGCGGGATCGTTTGCTTCGACTGCGTCAATCGCTTCGCGATTGTCGAGCGGATATTCGTCAGCGGGATGTCGGTGTACTTCGCGACCGGTCCCTTTCCAAAGAGGAGTTCTTGTGGTGATGGCACAGCTGGAGTTGCAGCGGCAGATGCAATCTTCGCGGCAGGTTCTGGAGTGGACACAGCTTGCGCGGCAGCAGTAATCGGCTTCAGTTTTCCCGATTCGATGAAGCGGAGCACATCGGATTTGAGGATGTTGTTCTTGGGTCCAGTGCGGGAAACGGCCTTCTCATCGATCTGATAATGTTCGAGTAGAAGCTTCACTGCTGGGCCAGTCAGTCCTGTGGACGATGACGAATGACGAGCGGTTTGAAGGCTAATGAGCCTCGCGGCCGTGAGGCCTGTCTTCATCTGAAATTTAAACATTTCAAGGTTAGATAGTAGCATTGCACGATTGAAAAAAGGTGCGAAAAACTCGTGGGAGTCAAATTACAGAGAAAATTGAGCCCAAATCTGATGCAAAATGCAAAGGAAATGGAATAAATATTTATGGATTATCGGCGTCCAGCGACGCAAACGTCAATTTCCTCTTTTGCACCCTTTTACATCTATCTAGACCTTTCGCGAAGCCTAAATTGTCTAGACATGGAAAATTGGCTTTATCAAGGAAACGAAAATAACCCAGAATAACGTCGAGATCGAGACAGATGTCTACGGGTGCAAAATGTGACAAATTGAAATCATGTCACACTATTGACATCGTCGTGGGTGGTCGTTCCATTTTCGCTAGGCAACATGCGATCTGAAAAATCGATGATCGCCCCTCACTTCCGTTTGCAAAATTAACAGATTCTGAAAAATCCCTGAGAGCTCTGTGGTACTTCAGAGTCAACGATCGGCAACAGCGGGCGAATCGTCGAGGAAGATGACATCGTCCTCCTCTACAAACGCTCCGTGGAGTTTGAGAACATGGGTGACCCCACAAAACCTGAGGTAAGTTGTCTGGAGCACGCTTGTGAATCCTCGCGAAATTGCAGCCGACGGTCGAAAGAAAGCACCACAGTACTCATCTCTTTCTTTGCAAATTCTTGCATCCTGCGGTCTTCAAGTCATCGATGCCGCCTACCCTCGTTCTGTTGATCTTCTACTTGTATCAAGTGTTCAGTGGCTTCATCATCTACTTTCTGCTCCACGTGCGCAAGGATATCGTCCACACGATCATCGATCACTCGTTCTTCGTTTGCACTCTGAGAATGCCGGAGAATTACCGATTCCGATCGCTAGCTTGGTATGAATTCGGCGGAATCATGATCTTCAGCTTTGTCGGGATGCTCCTCTTCTTCATGTGCCTCGTGCAGATGGCCACATTGGTGAACGACACCATTTTCATGCTGAAGTCGACCGAGAAGCGCCGGCCGAACCCAATCCCGTGGGTGCAGACGACCAGCGGCATTGAATAAATATATTACACATCAACAATGAATAGTGAAACAAGTCAACAGAAACTATAAAACGTAGCAGTTGCCGTTATCGACATCCTAGACGGTTTTCTTCTGCGCCTTCCGGGAGAGCAAACCAACGAATCGTTCGATGAAAGCTTGAGCATGTGTAATGAGTTGGTAGAAAACGAATAAATAAGACAAAACAGCCAATCCGATGAACAAATCGAAGATGGCAGGCTTTACGCGGTGAGCAACAATTTTGTCCTCTGAAAACGATTCGTTAAACAAGAGACGGTGACGATTTTACGATTTACCTTCAGGACCAAACAAAGTAACCGTATCGGCCGGTAGCGTAACCTGCTGCAGGTTCGCATGTCCACCCGTATAATGGTTCATGAGATCGCGGAGTTCGTTAACTAGAACTTTGTTGTTAACAGCAGCGGAGCGAGATTTCGAGGCGAACTGCCTAACCATCGCAGAGATTCGATCGGATTCCACAGCGGTGGTGCCGAGTAGAGAGCAGCCCGCATCAAAAGTGCACCCGGCAGCTGGGAGATTGAAAACGTGCCCGAGGACTGATTCAGCGACCAAACGGATGTTTGATTCAAGGACGCTGAGGTCAAGGCGCGAGACAGTGTCAAGCATAGTTATTCTGGCAGCATCTTCGGGAGATTCCAGACGGGAAAGAGTGACGGCAGGGAGGCGTTTGATGTTGAAGCGTTCGTGCTCCCAGTCGAGGAAGTCTTTCTGCATATTGATCTTCTTCGAGACAATTTCGACCTTACGCCCTGATCCAGCCAAAAGGGATTCCATGCGCTTAAAGATCTTGCTGGCAGAGGACTCGTCAGAGGGCATCTTTGCTACGTGCATGCGGAGAACGTCGCCGTTTCCGATGGTATCCAAGCAAAGAGCGAGCTCGATCTTCTCTTCTACGAAAGAAATAATATAAGAAATCGTTTTAAAGAGGAGTATTTTCTACCAGTTGGTTTCTCAATGTAGTTCTCCAACCACTGGCGAGTGCCCTGGTAGCTGAACTTGCCGGCAGCACTGGCAACGAAGAGCATATTGTACTTGGGACGGGTTGACGGCTGAGCGTAGAAGCGCTGAAACACCGCGAGAAGCTCAAAGAGTGCAACCAATCCACTGCCGTTGGAATCGGCACCGGTGCTAAGGGCAGGAACAATTCCGTAGCTGTCGTAATGAGCGACAAAGACAATGGTCGGCACTCCACGCTCATGAGCAGCCAGACGGCCGATCACGTTGAAGTGCTGGCGGCGGTCAACGGGAGTCGGATTTCCGGTAAGTGAAGAGTAGAGTTGGAAAGTGTTGCCGCCGAAAACATTGAACAATTGCTGGGCGGCTGTGGAGGTGCGGTCGGACATTTTCTGCACATCGATGATGAGTGCGTCGAGTTCTTCGTTCCATGGAGTGACGTAGACGGCCAAGTCGGTCTTGACAAAGGAGAGAGCTTTCTCGAATGCGATGAACTGAAACAAGAACACATAGTAGAAATCAGAGGTTACAGTCGAATATTTGCTACAAGTTCGGGCAGCGACCGTCCATGACGCATTTTACCGAATGCCGTCAGCCCATCCCTTCGCGACTTGACGAGCTGTGCCCTTTTCAAGCAAGCGCAATGCAACTCGATCGCAATACTGACGCCAGATGTTAAGCGTTATAAACTCAACTAAAACTTACTTCGCTCTTCTCTTTGAAATCAGCCAAATCCTTCGGAATAACAACGATCATCGCGCCGGCACTCTGGCTGAACACCGCGTTCAAATCCCGATTGAGCAAATCCTTCCACGAGACCAGCACGCTTTTCCTGACAGTTTCGGCGTTCAGAGAGACGGCTTCATAGGCGACACGCGACGTTCTGGATCCATACTGGTTTCCGTTCAAATCGTACTGTTGCAGACGATAGGCTGTGAATCCCAATTCGACATTTTCAGTCGTCGAGACGGCGTGGGTGCACACGGAGAGCAGAATCGACAGATAGATGATGAAGAATGGACTGCGAATGCAATCCAGAAGCTCGTCTTGCATGACGAGAGTGCGTGGGACACTTCTGCAATGGAGATTTAAATGTGAGCATGCGGCAGAAGATAAATATCGCGTTTGGTAGAGAGGAACGTAAAATCATGTGACATCCCAAAATCTCTCACATATTCGACGCGTCGACATCAGAACGCTATTGTTCGCGGAGACAAATAATTCGTCACGGAGCCTTTCTGGCCTTTTGAAAGCGGAAAATAATCTTTGGCGACGAGAAACCGAACACTCAATCACCGGTGGAGAAGGTTACGACTATGTTAATTTGAAAGGCGACGGTAACTGATCGCTCAGGGAATTCCGGGTGGAGATTTTTGCGAGTACTGGCCGTTGATTTGAATGTGCGCTGATTCGACGATCACGGAGGATTCTGGTACGGATTCGGGGTTTCGGGAATGTGTTTCGCAGTTTTGTTGTTTGTTGTGTTAATGTGTGCGTTTAGTGCCGCTTTCTGCGTATTTTGTCGCTGTAAACGGTGGTTGATGCTGAATTTCCTAGGGCGAAGCTTTAGCGGCTTCCGAGAATGATCCGTGTGGATTTAGAAGTTCGGGCGATTCGTTTCGATCGCCATTTTTTGTCCGTGTTTGTATCGTGGAACGTCAGGTGCGATGGCGATTGCCTCAATAGTTTTCGTCTGCTCTGCAGAGGATTCGAGAACGCGATTGGATGCTCACTGTCATGTGATAAGTAAACGCTTTGTTTTTGAATTCTGAGCAGAATTGTGGGATTTATGCATAAGTTAGTAGCGCGTTTCACACGTCATTCTGTCTTTCGGGAGTTTTGCGAACTTAATTTCACTAGTAGGTTGGGTTGTGCGCCAAAACGGGGACGATTCATCTGCAAGATTGTTGTTGTTGTTGTAGAAAATGCATTCTTCCATAGTATCGTCCAATTTGAAAATGGATGACATCGATGTCCAAGTGACGAATCTACAGCTTTCCGTTCTATTTCTTCCGGCATATTGTATTAAATACAGTAATTTGCGCAGCCTTGATGTAAAACCTGGATCTTGTTTGCACTTACCGGCGGTATTTTAAAGCTATTTGCGATGATGTTGATTCGCGTTGTTGTCAAAATCGATTCCTCACGTTCATTGTGAGTGAATGAGTGTTGCTGCGTTCTTCGTCTTCGTCTCAGGCGTCTTCATGGAAACCTTTTGCTCACTCTAGAATATTGGCTTTTGCTATAATTAATTGCGCTACGGAGTCTCTCTCCAATGGGTCTCCTCGTTTCCTGACTTTCAACTAGCGCAAAACGGTAAATTATGATGACAAATTCAAATCGCGGTCATGTAGGAACAATGTGAGGGGATCCCTTTGGTTATCTCTGCCCGATATATTCAGAAAAAACGTTAATTGGACGTGCTTTCCAGCTCGCACTGGCCGCTGCGTCCGTGTAGGACGTCTCCGCCTGTGCAGGAGGCAGGTGCGCGTGTCTTGGCGACCGGTGACAAAGACGTTGCTATGGATGCTCCGGGCGAATCTACTTGCGATTAATGTGTGTGAATTATGTTTTCGCGATAATTAAGGCGCCGGCCTCTTAATCAATACACGAGTGTATGTGTGTCGTGTGCTTTACAGCTAGAGACCACCCGTGAAGTCATCGATTTTTCCCCTGCTAAAAAATTGAACTGCTATTCGTGCTTGTGACTCTGCTGACATTAGCTTCTTTCAGATGCTGACACGACGCATTCTGTTATCGCGTGTTGTTTGCCAGAGAACCTTTGCGACGGCCGAATCGTCGACATCGACCCCTGAGAATGCCGCTGAACCGAGCGTTCCGGTGCCAAAGTTCAAGCCTGCGTCGAATACGCTTCGCGAGAAGCATCGAGTAATGGCTGAGGGCGGTATCCCTCCGCTGACCTACGACTACGAGAAAGAACGCAACGCGTTGGCGCAACGTTTCGGACGCTACGGTATGAAGAGCGGCGTTGACATCAGTATGCTGTGGCCTACCGTCGAGGAAATCGAACAAGAACAAGCTCTGAAGCTGTACAGCAAGTACGACGAAGTTGCCGATATTGTTGCGAAGGAAGAAGAGGAGAAACGTGCTGCTGAAGCCGAGAGGTGGGTGATTGCTTTCTGAACTTGATTAGTCCGCTTTTTCCAGGGAAGCAGAGCTGGCGAAAAACGAAGCCAAATACCCAGAACTGTTGAAGAATTACGAACAATCGTTGATCAAGGCCGAAGAGCAGAAGGGCGAGAAAGAGCAGGAAACAGAGAGGCGCATTCGCGAGATTCAGGAATATTTTGGATATTGGATGGATCCAAAGGATCCGCGATTCGAGCTTATGCTTGAACAGAAAGAGGCTGAAGAGAAGAAGGCCGCGAAGATGGCGAAACGATTAGAAGCTCAGAAGAAGAAGATCGCTGCCGTAACTGGCAGCTCGTAGTTGATTAGTTTGTTGTTTCTTGTTGATTAAATAGTGTTTGGCCGAGTCGGTCATGTACTGGTTGCTCTGGTCATGCATCGCCATGAAATATCGCTTTGTTTATTTGCTGATGATTGTTCCTAGATGTACTTTTCAGAAGTTTGGACGGAAATGTCGCAACCGACGTCTGCCGCCCGTTCACGAACTTCGCGCAATTCAATCGTGGAACTGTTTGACAACCACAGCAGCGCAAGTTCATGCGGTTACTGCAAAGGGACGAAAGCGGTCGACGGGCGTCAAAAGGAGAATAGAGGTGCGCACAAAGATGATTGCAGTTCTGATGAGTCGGATTGCGAAAATGAGACGTCGATCGCTTTAGGTAGGGACCTAAAACTGAGCTAACCTGCGCCGTCGTCACTGTCTTTGCGTTTCTATCGTTGTGCTCTAAAATATGGTTTCAGGCATGATGGCTTATACGGTCTCGAACGCCATCTTTAACGACCTGCTCGACAGGGGTTGGAGCAGGTTGGTCTTTCTAGATTTTCATGTTGTTTTGTGTTTTATTTTTGCACTATGACGGCGCAGGATGGCCCCACCTAAACTTTAAAAATGACACTTAGCCCGTGTTTTGTTTTAGGCATGTGGGGCCATCAACTGACCGTTGACGATTACAAGGGACTTTGTAACAGGGGGTGGAGAAGGTACGTCCGAGATACTTCGGATTTGAATGCATGCATTTCAGATCGGGGCGCTATCTTTACAAACCGATAATGGCAAAAACTTGTTGTCCTCAATATACTATCAGGTTCGCTACTCTATTCAGTCGTTGGCTTCACGGATTTGTTCTTCAGACTTGACGTGACAAACTTTCGCCTTTCGCGCACACAGAAACGAGCTCTCAGGAACATGAATCAGTTCCTTGTGGAAGACAAAAAGCCATCGAAGTGCGTGATTGAAAACGGAAATGGAGTCGCTGCTGCTTCTCATAACTCTGAAATGGAGAGCGATGCACCAAAGCCGGAAGAGGTCAACGAGGATGCGAAGGAAAAGAAAGATCCAGAGAAGATTGACGATGCAGGCGATTATCAGCAGCCTACGAAGAAGAAAGAGATGCGCAGAAAGCGTTGCTTCGAGAAGCTCGCTTCAAAGGGAATCGACATCGACGAAGTTCGTTTTGAGCATCGTTTTCAGTTCTTAGCAATTAAATGTTCAGTTCAAATGCAAACGAGCTGAAAAGGAGGCTGGCAGACGGCGTACCATCGATTCGTACATTCTGCCTCACCAGGAAGGTCACAAGCACAAACTCGAAGTCAAGCTTATCCGCGAAGGCTCAGATGAATTCAAAGATTTTTACGACGAAGAGGTTGAATTGTATCTCAAATACCAAAGGGTCGTGCACAACGACACTAAAGCTAGCAAAAGAGGCTTCGAGGGCTTCCTTGTGAACTCGCCGTTGGTGTACGAAAACGGAGATGAGGAGTTCCCCGGATTCGGTTCCTTTCATCAACTCTACATATTGGATGGGAAAATCATCGCCGTTGGAGTGATCGATCTCTTGCCGTTGTGTCTTTCGTCGAAATATTGCTTCTACGACCCCGATTATGCATTTTTGGCTCTTGGCACATACTGCGCTCTCAGGTAAGCAGTCAAGTTTAGTTAGCACTGACTAAACTCGTATTCCAGGGAAATTGAATTCACGCAGCAGATGCATGAGTTACGCAACGAAGTGCAATTCTACTATATGGGTTACTACTTGGAGGAATGCCCTAAGATGAGATACAAGGGTCGCTTCCGTCCCAGTGATCTTATGTGCGACAAAACGTTCAAATGGGTATGACCAATGAGCAAAAAGGCCAAATAACGATTGGATTGTGTTTCAGATGCCGCTGAAAGAGGCGATCGCAAAGATCAACGAGAACGGCAATCGCTTTACGGAGTTCTACCCGGATGATGAACGCCCGGCACCTCCTCCACTCGACGAGATCCGCGTCATCTGCAAAGATTCGTCGACGATGGCGCAACGCCTCGTGAGCGCACGAATGTACAAAATGACAAATCCAAGCGACCGCGATTTCGAGGCGACAATTACCGAGTATCTCGATCTCGCGGGTCCGGTGGCTTCACAGATCTGCATCTATCGAGCTCAGCAGACGGCGGCGAATGCGGAATGATTATCTCTGTACAGACTTGTGTATATTATGCGCATTATATATATTATTACATATTATTGTTTGTGTCCGCTGTTTTGTAGCACAAGGGCGGAGAGAGTTCGTGCTCATCGGAGAGCGGCTCATACCGTTGACCCATTTCTATTTGCTCTTTTTCGTTCCCACCCGCGCGAGTCGTGTCGCAAACGCTTTCTGTCCCTCTCCTACCGGTCACGAAATAACCCGACAATATCAACCTTTTTGTATCTAATAAATTATTCGATGCGAGCGAGAGAATTTTAATTTCGATCCGGTCGCCGCTTCTCCGTCTCAATTTTTCGTACGTTTCGATGACCACGTGTATCAGCCACACTCGCTCGCTGGGGCGGCGCTAATCGCCTTCACCGCTGAACAGCTCGTCGGAGAACTTCGCACGTTCAGTAGTTTGATTGTGGGCTGCTGTGTTGTCACACCTGACGATACGGTATATCGTTTCGCGTTTATGTACATTCGCCGTCGTGCTTATTATGCCTGAATCGCGGGTTATTTATATCGGGATTTTGTGTCATTGCACTTCATTTTTTTCAGCGAAATCATGACGCTGACGGCGATCAGCGCGGTTGTTTGCCTCCTGTTGGGCGCCGTTGCAGCCCAGGAGCCCGCGGTGCGCAAGTTCGAGTATAAGCACAGCTTTGCGTCACCGAATCTGGCCCAGCGGGATGGCTCCATCCCTTTCTGGATGATCACTGGAGATGCGATTGCAAGCGGTGAACAACTGCGTTTGGCTCCTTCGATGCGAAGCCGCAAAGGTGAATATTGGAAAACTGAAGTCGTGACCTCGTCGGAATTGTAGGTATTGCGTGGAACAAGCGTGCTCTGACCGAATCCGAGCACTTTGAAATTGACATGAGCTTCAAGATCACCGGTCAAGGAAGAATCGGTGCCGACGGCCTTGCGCTGTGGTACACCGCTCAACAGGGAACTTTGGGACCCGTCTTCGGCTCCAACGACTACTGGACAGGAATGGGACTGATGTTTGACTCGTTCGACAACGACGGTCAAAAGAACAATCCGTTCGTTGCTCTCATGATTAACGACGGAACGCGTTCTTACGACCATCAAACCGACGGATCGCAGCAGATGCTCTCAGGATGCCAGCGCGACTTCCGCAACAAGCCTTTCCCAGTCCGCGTCAAGGTTCAATACTACAAGAACGTGCTCACCGTGCTCATGGACGATGGCATGACGCCTCAGCCGCGCTACGAGCTCTGCATCCGTGCCGAGAACATCTTCCTCCCACGTAACGGGTATTTCGGAATCTCCGCAGCTACAGGTGGTTTGGCTGACGATCACGACGTCACCGCCTTCCACGCCTACTCTTTGTTCACTGAACCCCGTAGGCCTGCCGCCGCCCAGACGCAGACCCATCAGCAGCAACAGGAGGAGAAGCAAAAGTACGATCAAGAGTTTGAGCGCCAGATGCAAGACTTTGAGAAGGAACGTCAAAAGTTCAAGGAAGCGCACCCCGAGAAGGCGAAGGATGACGAAGAGGAGGAGCTTTCCAAGTACTTCGAGGACGCCACCGCTCGCGAACTCCGCTTGATCTACGAGAGTCAAACCGCAATCCACCAGGTGATGCAGCAGATGGAAACCAAGTTGCGCGAAATTTCGCAGCAGCAGAGCGTACACACTTCCATGATTCAACAGGGCGGCGGAACTGCTGTTCACCAGGCTGGAGCAGGAGCTCCACCCGCTCAAGGTAATTCCAAAACTCTCGAATGATGATTTTAGCTCTATTATTGTAGGAGGAGGAATCATGCAACACGAGAAGAACGAGATGCTCCAGAGCCTTCGTGATCTTACTGCCAGCATTCGCGACATGAAGAATTACGTAAACGAGATCTTCACTCGTTCCTACAACATTGAGCAGAAGCTCAATCAAGGAGGAGCAGCTGCCGGTGGAGCCGTTCAACAGGATCCTCAGATTAGGGCGTTCCTTGAGAGCATCCAGAACGATGTGAGGCAGCTGAAGTCGCAGCAACAAGTTGGCGGCAACAAGTCGGTCTGCGACAACATTCCTTGTCTTTCGTCCACTCTCTTCATGATGATCTGCGCAGTTCAGAGTGCTGTTATCATGGTGTTTGTTTACTTTAGGTAAGCAGTATAATCTAAAAAACGTTTACTTAAAATTGATTTTGCAGAAGTAAGGGCGACCACAAGTCCAAGTTCTATTGAGGTTCGATTCGGGGCGTAATTCACTTGACACTGCAAGGTGCTGTTTGTTCTGGTTAATTATTTTACTGTAATTTATAAATACAATTTTGTGCTATAAAGGATTTATTTAACCGCGTGAAAGAGATCGCAAAATGTCATAATTGTGATTGATACGATAAACATTACAATTTAAGGAAGCCCCTAGATTTTGATTTCCATAATCACAGGACAATGATCACTTCCTTTGATTTCGCTGAGGATCTGACAATCCTGAACGTTGTCGTAGAGGCGCTCGCTAATGACAAAGTAGTCGAGACGCCAGCCGACGTTTCTTGCGCGCGCATTGCCAAGATACGACCAGAAACTGTAGGCGCCCTCTTCATCGGGATTCCGCTTGCGGTAAACGTCGACAAATCCAGCTTCCAACATTGTCGTGAAGTCGTTACGTTCTTGATCGGTGAAACCGGCGGTTTTGTTAGCGTTCGACTTGGGATTTTTGAGATCTGGAAAGAGCGACACGTACATGGAACATCATAAAATAGCTCGCAACAACTTAAGACACGACTGAATTCGCTGGCAATGAGTTACTGCTTAGCTTAACCACCTGATTCTACACACCGCTACAACACTTAAACCCATGATCAACAGGTGAGCACGGTGGTGCGTGCGCCATGTTGTCTGTGGAGATAAGAATATTGCAGCAAACCGTTCGGGCAAACCTCCAGACCCGTTACTTACCGATTTCTTCATGCGCGACGTTCATATCGCCAACGTAGATCACCGGCTTCTCCTTGTCCATCGTTTGCAATTTTTCGAGCATCGTGTCCTCCCAAGCACGCCGTTTTGTAGTCAAATTCACAAGTTTCGCTCCGCTGTTAGGAACGTAAACGCCGAGGATGTAGCAGTGCTCGAATTCGGCGATGATCAATCGACCAGCTTCATCGGCGTACTCGACTTTGACGGGTTTGAATTTCGAAAGCATCGCGACCCCCGCGTAGCCTCCGCTCTTTTCCTTAGATGCATGCAGCATTTTGTAGGGATATTCTTCGATCTGTGCGACTTCATCTGGAAATTCGTTGCATTTCGTCTCTTGCAGAAATACGATGTCGGCTCCGCAATCAGCGATGACCTTCGCCCCGTCTTTCTAAATTTCGCTACAATAATTAACTTGAATTTTTACTTTTCCTTACCTTCAAGCAAGCTCTCAGACCTGCAACATTCCAAGAGAAAATCTTGAACGGCTCGCCGGTGTTAAATTCCTTGAAGGCTTTCGCTGTTTTCTCCTTTTTATCGAAAAGCGCGAAAACCTTTTTGGCGACAGGAGCATCTTTGTCAACTATCTTCGTCGCGGACGCTTTTCTCTTCGGTGGCATCGCTGCAGTAGCTGAAATGTGCACGTTGCAGGAGATGGAGGTGATAAGCCGTCGCAACACATCGCGGTCGAGCGCCAACAATTCCCGCGCAAAGCAGCAGCGGTTCAAGAACATCATCCCTGAAATTCAAATTGCACTGCCACGTCGGCAACTCGCAGAGATCGGTGAATCCTAAACATGGATCGGAAGATGTATATAATGCAAACTAGATTCAACGGAAGGTCATTTTACTCTGAGTTATAGTACAACCACAAATAGAACAAGAAGGTCAACATAAATTATAAAGCAGCACACTGTGCTTGCGGAGAGGAGAACAACAATTTTCATTTAGGACTTGTTGGCCCAGTTGACGCGAAGAGCACGTCCATTGAAATCCATGCCATTAAAGTTATTGATGGCGTTTTGGGCTCCGGCTTCATCGGCGAACTCGCAGAATCCAAATCCCTTGGGGCGGCGGGTTTCGCGGTCGTAGACGAGACTAAAATTGTAATTAATTTGGGAAACGAAACGATAATAGCTTACCGGACGTTGGTCACCTGGCCAGCGGAGCTGAAGAAGTTTCCGATGTCATGCTCGGACGCGGAGTAAGGGATGTTTCCGACTAAAAAACGCACGCATTATTAATCGAATATTCGGACAAATTTGCGCTTTAAACCTTAATTTGCTCATTACAATCAAAATGCACCTATTTCTTACTCACAAGGCTAAGGCGTCCTACGGAACCGAGACGGGATCGAGACAATAAAAATTGTTACTTTCCTTAACTCACCTTTCCGTAGGAACCTTTCCGCAGACCGATATTCGTTGGCAACGCATATTCGGCGGGGTTTTCTCTCCTCTCCGCTCAACCCTTTTTCCTCTCACAGGTTTTCTTTGATCCTCATCAACACGCAAAGCCTCACTAGTCACACATCATCGACAGAGTCGTTGCTTGCGTGGCGCAACAACAAAACTTTTTACCGTAAACAGAGAAGCGGGACATCTGAGCCTGAGCGTCCATAATGCTTGATGTGGGAGAGAGGAAGAAGGAAGAAGGCAAAAGCAACGGAAAGCGAAGACCGCGAACTGAAATTGGGATTTCACTGGCGCCGAAGACGAACGACTCGCTCACACTTGGAATGTCTGTGCCGCCGTCAACCACGCGTGGTGCGGTCGCGAGGTCCCGTCGCGATTGCCGTGCACGTAAGGCCCGCCTCCGATTTGAATGTTCGCCGCGTCCGTTGGATGTGGGCCAGGTCTCACCGGTTTCGCGCTGGTGAGCGGGTTGAGAATTGAGTTTGCTGGTGTAGTTGTTGTTGTTTACCGTTGGAAATCGATTGGAGGCGAGCGATGTGAACTTCCCTGAGTGTTTCGATGCGTTCCGGTGAATTGAAGTGTGAAATGTTGCATTGTTTGACGCAAACGCGACAGAAACAATGCGGTGGATCCCAGAAACGTTGCAAAGACGAGAGAGTTTGTCAGCCGACCGCTGAGTTTAATGCCAGTCGGCTTTTGTTCGCGACAAGTTTCCAAAATGCTGCGTTGGAAGTCTGCGTTGCTTGCATTTGAGCGTCTCTAGGCGAAAATCACGGGAATGTTGCAACGCTGGCATTGACAAATGCGAACTCTACAACTAGATAGGAAATGGCGAACTTGAGCCAGTAGAACGCTATCAGCTAAGTAGATGTGAAGATTAAATTTGACAGGAGGCGAAAACTGCACATGTGAATTGATAGGTGTTTTTATGGCAGCCATTCCCGCTATGAATCAGAACTGTTTGATACGCTGAGAGCGCGCACTGATCGTTTGTCTCAACTGTTGCCCCTTTGATACAGCCTCATGATAGCTGCTACATAATAAGCGATCTCCTTTTAGGAAGAACCCGTGAAGCGTAAATCGTGTCTGTTGTGGCGTGTTCGTCGCGTTCTTTTTCAATATCACTGTGTCAAGCAAGCTAAACATAATATTTGTTGCAGGCTCGGCCTCATGCTAGAATTGCCATAAAAACACAAGCCTCTCCACCATGCCGCTTACGAAGCGCGCTGTTTCCCCGGAAAACGTTTCCGTGAAACGTCTAACAGCCTCAATCCAGCGCGATGAACTCGAGTGCGTAGCGAATGGGACACTCGCGAATCTTATTCGACAGCTGAGTTCTCTGAGTCGTCATGCCGAACATCTCTTTGGAGAACTATATCGGGAAGCACAGAAGATCGATCACAAAACCGAAAGTCTCACGCGTCAGGTAGAACGCTTAACTGAGAAAGTTACAAACTTGGATCTGCAGGACCAAGATGGTAAGTGGCATAGCTGGTTGGGTCGAATTTTTAGTTTTTGGCTTTAGGTACCCAAGATTTGAAGGAATTAAAAATGCGCAAACCGTTCAAAAGCAACTATTTGATCGATCAACATTCATTGAGTCGTGACACTCTACCCGCGGCCCTACAGGAAATGTATGCGAAATGCGACCCTCCTCCACAGCTCGATCTTCTGAATCCCTATCGCGATGAGGAGAAGACTGCTCTCACTTACTACACGGATCCGTCGTATTTCTTCGATTTATGGAAGAAAGAAATGCTCAAGGTATTACTCACAAGTACAGCATTCAAAGTGCATATGTACTATTAATTCAGGACGTTGAAGATCGCCAAAGGCGTTCAGCGAAATCACCTGAACACGGCAATAGCACTAGCAGGAGTCCGAATCGACGTCGGAGGCAAAAGAACCAAGATATTCACACCACTTCTCGCCAGCCGATGCGCTCAGCGCCCCAACATCTGATCACGGGGACCCCGGCTGAATTCATCAATCCGTTCCCCGAAGAATATCAGTCGCCGCAGTCATTGATGATGAACCGCGGAGGTTCAACGATTGTCGCGCCGCCGGGAATGAGCATTTACACATCGAACAACTACGCAACGCTTTCTCTCCATGGACAGCCCCGAATCTCCGCTCAACAAGCAGCTCATCAAATGGCTCAAAATCGAGGCTACGAGTACCGTGCTCCTGGATTCCCTCATCAATCGACCACTCACGAACCGTCTCCGAAAGCAAGCGAATCAGTCGCGGCAGCTCATATCGCGCGTCTTGATCTCAACGATCCTCTGTTGGATGATGACGATGACGACGACATGCCTCCGCCACCACCTCCGCTGATGCATACCTCTTTGGTGTACCAAGTGAATCCGAATCCCCCAACTATGCAGTTCGTTGCTACAGTGCCTACGACTGAAGAATCACCGGGAACGGCTGTTATACCACCTCCACCACCTCCACCTCCTCCCCCACCGCCAGCCTCTTCGATTCCTAATCCTCCACCGCCTCCTCCGATCGCATCGTTCTCGAACAGAACTAACGTGCAACCGACTGCAGCGCCATCCAGTTTAGAAGCGAATACGAATCCGAATCCTTTGTTGAATGAAATACAGCGAGGAATCCAACTGAAGAAGGTTGTGATTGAGATTGCAATCTGTGATTAAATCAATGTTTCTAGGTCCAACGAAAAGAGGAGCAAGCGGAGGAGCGTTGTGCGACCGAGCAAAACGACGTGGCAGCAATTCTGCAACGTAGAATGCAGCACGTGATGGGAGTGGACGGCTCATCATCGGACGAGTCAAACAACGACGACGAGTGGGATGATGAGTGATTGAACTGCGTTTTACTTGAATTTTCGATTGTTTTTGTTTCTGGTCTTCCTTAATGTGCTCGTACAAGAATCGGGTTAATAATGCTTTTTCGCTTTTTTGTAAATATTGACTGTTAAATTTGCATTTATATATATCTATTGGTTTTCACTAACTGACTCGCTATCTTTCCATTTGTTAACTGATTTTGTGCTTATATCTCGGCTCTCTTTCCAGATGGCAACCCGCGTGGCCATCGGAAACGCACTGTGTGGTATGAAGAGAATGTTGTCGTCTAGGCTGACCACGGGACTGCACGGCAGCGATGCAGAGAAAGCTAGGAGCCACATTGAATCACTTGTTGAGCATACCGTAATGGGAGGGAAATATGAGAGGAGTAGACTCTTCGTCGACGCGTACATGAGTCTCGAGCCTGAGGGCGATTTCGACACCGCTGTGCAACTTTCGACTTCGTTGGAATTGGTAGGATTTGGAAAAGAAGCTGAATGCATGTGGAATTTTGTAGATGCAATCCTTTTTCTTGATAGAGGACGACATAATGGATCAGAGCATCACGCGTCGCGGAAAACCTTGTTGGTATCGCCGCCCAGGCATCGGACTCGCCGCCATCAACGACGGATTGCTTCTTGATTGCACTACTGATTTCATCATCCGATCGGCAATTCCAAATCACCCGAATTTATCTTCCATTCTCTTAGCTTTGTCTGAGGTATGTCTTTTCTGCGTCTGGATTACGTTGGAGATTGTTTAGACAAAACGCAAGACTGTAATCGGTCAAATGCTAGACAATACCACCGAGAGTCTCTCTGACTGCAATTGGTCGCGCTACTGCCAGTTGGTGGAGTTTAAGACAAGCCATTACACGTACTTCCACCCAGTGGAGATGGCGATGCTCCTCGCCGACGTCTCGACAAATGTTTCGGAAGTGCAGAAGATCTGCTACGATATTGGATATTTATTCCAGTCGCAGGACGACTTCCTTGACGTATTTGGCGATGAGAAAATCACCGGTAAATTGGGAACGGATTTGAAGGAGGCGAAGTGTACGTGGGTGACATGCCGCGCCTTGGAGAAGGCGTCACCGGAGGAGGAGAAAATCCTAAAAGTACAGTTCTCTTGTATTCGCAATTCGTTAATTGATCTTTTAAGGATAATTTCAGCAAAAACGACGATGAGAGCACTAACATACTAAAGGCGGTTATAACGAATCTCGGAGTTGAAGAGGATTTCCAGAAGTTCCAGTCGGAGTTTACGATTACCTTGGAGGACGCTATTCGCAAATTTCCTAACATGAAGCTCCGTCCAATTCTCATAGACGCCGTGAAACGGAAGAAAGTGATCTCCGAGAGCCACCGGTTGTTATGAGCTTCAAATCCACTGCGACATGAGCTTTTTGGTTTTAATCTTAATTAGTAACGTAAATGGCTACAAAATTACGAAACACTAGGAGAGGCGAAAACCACGAGCGGACTGATTCACCAGGTTGGAAACGTGGTGAAGAACATGATAAAACGCGGCGTGGCGCTAGCGTGCCTTTAAGCCGAATGAGTTGTAGCCATTGACGTCGCAACGCGCCGCCGTTGGCATTTGCATTTAGAATCGACTGATAACAAGTTCGCGCTTATTTTCGCGTTCTATTGTAACGTCATTGCCAACTAGGAGTGGACGACGTTTGGAAGAGTCTGACAACAACGACGACTTGTTTGAGGAGTGAATGAACCGTTTTTCCTTGTTTTAGTTGTTTATTTATAACTTGCCTGACCGCCAATCGTTGCGCACGCGAGTCTTATTTGTCCACTCGCTCGTTCTCACGCGTTGGTGTGATATTTTCGTCAGACCTTCTCACCTGCTGATAATGTTCTTGTTCTATTTCAATCCAATGATTTTCTGCTTTTTGTAAGTGATGTATGGTTAGCCTATTGGTTCCATGTACCGGCCAGCTATTTATCTTTTCTTTCGTGATTCATACAATATGGAAGAGAGCTTGTGATTTTGTTCTCAACTCGGCTCTTTTTTCAGATGGAAACCCGTGTGGCCATAGGAAATGCACTATGTGGTATGAAGCGACTTTTGTCGACTAGGCTGACCGTCGGACTGCACGGTAGCGATGCGGAGAAAGCCAGGAGCCACATTGAATCACTTGTTGAGCATACCGTAATGGGAGGGAAATATGAGAGGAGTAGACTCTTCGTCGACGCGTACATGAGTCTCGAGCCTGAGGGCGATTTCGACACCGCTGTGCAACTTTCGACTTCGTTGGAATTGGTAGGATTTGGAAAAGAAGCTGAATGCATGTGGAATTTTGTAGATGCAATCCTTTTTCTTGATAGAGGACGACATAATGGATCAGAGCATCACGCGTCGCGGAAAACCTTGTTGGTATCGCCGCCCAGGCATCGGACTCGCCGCCATCAACGACGGATTGCTTCTTGATTGCACTACTGATTTCATCATCCGATCGGCAATTCCAAATCACCCGAATTTATCTTCCATTCTCTTAGCTTTGTCTGAGGTATGTCTTTTCTGCGTCTGGATTACGTTGGAGATTGTTTAGACAAAACGCAAGACTGTAATCGGTCAAATGCTAGACAATACCACCGAGAGTCTCTCTGACTGCAATTGGTCGCGCTACTCTCAGCTGGTGGAGCACAAAACAAGCCATTACACGTACTTCTACCCAGTGCAGATGGCTATGCTCTTGGCCGACGTCTCGACAAATGTTTCGGAAGTGCAGAAGATTTGCTACGATATTGGATACTTATTCCAGTCACAGGACGACTTCCTTGACGTATTTGGCGATGAGAAAATCACCGGTAAAGTGGGAACGGATTTGAAGGAGGCGAAGTGTACGTGGGTGACATGCCGCGCCTTGGAGAAGGCGTCACCGGAGGAGGAGAAAATCCTAAAAGTACAGTTAATCTTGTATTCATAATTTCGCTAATTGGTTTTCTCAGGATAACTTCGGCAAAAACGACGATGAGAGCGCTAATAGGCTAAAGACTGTTGTAACGAATCTCGGAGTTGAAGAGGATTTCCAAACGTTCCAGTCAGAATTCACGATTACTTTGGAGGATGGCATAAACAAATTTCCTAATATGAAGCTCCGTCCTATCCTCATGGACGCCGTGAAGCGGCTGAAAGTGATCTTCGAGAGGCATCGGTTGTGATAAGCTTCAGATTGCACTGCTACATGAGCTTTTTGGTTTTAATCTTATTTATTAACGTATAAATATTTACAATTTCACGTAACACGCGCTCTCAGTTGGAAATGCTATCAACGAATCTGAATCGAATGTGTGTGTGTTGTGGGAGAGGAGGAAACCAGCGGCCAGCGATGGATCAGGTAGCGAGCGAGAGGACAACTAATTACATCGTAATTGCTTCTTCGTCGTTTTCGTCAAGGAAGATCGACTTCTGCTTCTTCAGCGTCGTCTGCGAGTTGCCGCCGGAAGTGCGTTTGCGGATCATGCGTTCGGCGAGCATTCGATCACGAAGACTCTCGATGAGGTTGACGTTGAGGAGCTCGCGCCGGAGTTGATCGCCGTTGGAGCCTCCGAATTCAATGATTTCGGTGCGCTTCGTGTAGGCCAACTGGAGCAACTGTGGGGTGTTGAACTTGGAGTAGGGCATCCAAGTGCGCACTTTCTGGGATTCAATGGCGGGAGTTTGATTGGATGGCGTATGGAGAGGAGAAGTTGATTTCCAAGACGCCATCCTCTGAAACGCACGGAGCGATCATTGCAACGGTAAATCAAACGATCAATTCACGAGGGGCGCATGACGACACGAGACGACTGTTTTGCATCACAATTCGATGTAAACAACTCAAGCACTTTGAAAAGAACGCCGGCGGCAGCGATTTCGCAATAACAGAAAGACGTCAGTGTCTCTGAGGAGGAGAATGAGTGATCGCTTCCTCCACCTGTGCTTCTCCGCTCAGGAAGCATCTGTGTTTTGACTTTTGAGCTTCAACTGCGTCGTCGAGGTTAGTTCGGCACACGATGGACATCAGCGCCTCATTACAAACTACCTTTCTGGGAGAAGAAGCGTGTGATTGCGATGTTTAACTCTTGTTCCTCACGCTCCAAAGCATCGCAGGAAGAAGCCCTGGGATGAATCATTCAAGCCTAAAAATGCAGAGAAACCATGACCGCTCAATTTCTTGTTTTCTTCAATGGTTTGCTCTTCTTTTTGGACTCGCGCTGACTCATCCTACGTTTTATGTTGCGTTGGGCCGGGAACCACGCTTCGCTCACCCCGTAGAAGCTCAATTTCACTGTTTTGGCCCAATTCCATGGTTTTCTCGGCATTTACCAGCACAAAACGCCAACCCTCCCTCAATTTCGAAATTGGGCGCCATGTTCGCAACCCGTTTTGTGTCGTCATCCCTGTCACTCTCCCACAAACCAAAAGTGCAAATCAGGCCGAAAACTTGAAACCCTGAGATCACAAGGCGTCACACTTCCTCGTCGATCAAATTTACACAAAAAATTGCGTCCGTCAATTGCGAATGATCACCAACGATCAGCCGACCAAGCAACCGACTCCATCGTGTGACTGACGACTGACTGACTTCTCTTCTTCCCACACGACCCAATAATCGATAATCGACTCCTTCCCTGCGCACCCACACCTCCATCTCCGACAGTTTTATCGTCACCATCCGTCCAAAACACAAACAAGCAAAGCGATCCACATGACTCATCACAATCTGCACAAACAATCGATATTGCAAATTTCAAAACGACATCATCGTCACAAAATCAAAAATCAATTCACGGGCGGGCGCATTAACGCGCGCGCGCCCTTCCCGAGCACGCACCGACTATGAATGGGGGACTCGGCCGGCGGTTACACGCGACTCCGACGCCAGCAGCGCAGAGGACACGCCCCTGAACGCTGGGCGATGCGCCTGGCCTGAGGCACATTCGCGGCTGCCAGAATCCTTTAAACTCGCCTCCCAACGCAGACAACAACAACACGTCTGTCCACCCGCGCGCGCGCGACTTGAATCAGCGATTCCACGCGAGGAGTGAGTCAGAAGGCGCTGCTACCAACCGAGTCAGTCGGCAGCCAATTCGCACGTCGAGCATTGCGAAAGAATCGATGTTTGCACTTGAACTGCCGAGCGCGCGTTGAAATCAATGCCGAAACGAGAAAGTACAAACATAAGCGCGTTAAGTGTGACGTCATCGCTGCACAGGTTCCAAGAATCACCGACGACCATTTGCTCCGGTAATTCCACGTAAAACGAAGCGCAACGGGGTTACGCCTCTTCCGGCTGTTTCCTCGCCGACTGCCACGAGCGCGCAAATGTCGCCGCCGAACACCGCTTCTTCCTCGACAACGACGACCGCTTCCTCGTGCTTGTAATTATCATTTGCCTATTCGAAGCCGAGCAAGATGTTCAGTTCAAACCAGTGGTTGGACGTCCTGACTAAATTGTAGGTAGAACGTCTTCTTCAAGGGCTAATCCCAAACTTCAAAAACTTCTTTACCCTGAAAAGAATCGATCAACGACCGAGCCACATAACCTAGAACAGCACACCCCAAACGAAAGCACTGTATCGTGAAACCTTTATTCGCGTCTACAATGAATTCAAAGTCAAACGGATGTCTCTGTCTATTAACAAAAGTAGCCTAGAAGTCGATTCCGATGGTCGGCGCGAAGTGACCGCTACCTGCAGTGGAAGCCATACGAGCGGTCTGGCGATCCCACCACAGAATTTCTCCGTCGAGGCACTTCTCGGCTGTGCGCTCAGCGGAGGTCAGAACGATGCGGGTGTACAAGTAGAATCCGATGAGAACGCTACCGACGTAGAGGAACACCGAGCGGGGAGTAAAACGGAAGTGCTCGGCTTGGGTCATGTCAGCCGAGTACCATCGGAACATTGCAGGATCGATCACAACACCCTCCTGCAAATGATGTATGGTTAAAAACAGATTAAAAATGAAGAGAAGTGAGCCTACCTTATACTTGAACTTGTGAGGATCGTACTCACGTCTCAGGTACTCCTTCTTCAGAATCTCCTTGACGCGGTAGCGCCACAAGACAGCCTTCTTCTGGTCATCAGTGAGATTGTACTCGTGTCCGGGCAAGAATTCGGTCTTTCCGTGGCTTTCAAAATATCCGAAAACGGGATCTTGCCATAGTCCCGTTTTGGCAATATTCTGATTGGCGGCGGGACGCAGAAGACGCACAGCGAGCCGCATGTCGTTGGCTGCAAAAAGTGGAATAAGCGGAATAGGCGGATTCAGATTGCGATTGACAGATCTCGCTCGGACAACAATTCCAACAGCTCCCGTCCTGAGACGCCGGCGCAAATGTATAAGCGGACGCACCTCACTGTCTCAACACGATATTTCACACCCAGAATCCCACTGGAAGCAACGCAACGCGATTGTTGAATCCGCGAAAGCTTCTCAACTGAAAATCTCGAAAACTTCCCGACAACAAATAACCGTACGGAGTGACACACATTTGCAATCGCATCGCACCAGGACCACACAACTCATCAAATACAGTATGCTTTTCAACGCTAACGTTCAAACGCACGAAAATCGCTTTATTTCCACATGATCGCTTATTTCTCGTCACTCTGCGCTTGCGTCGGTTTCGAAGCTCCATCCACACTCTCCTCGTTCTGCGTTCCCTTCGATTTCGTCGTTTGCGTCAGCGTTGGATCGCTTGCAATGTTGTACTTGCCCGGAGTCAATTCTAAATACCGGAATTCAGTCCAGAAAGCGGCGATTCAGCCTACTTTTGGTCGTTCTCGAACGCGTAGCTGTGAATTGCTGCGTCCCTTCGTCTCCCTTCGTCGTGGATTGCGTGTTCTTCGAAGTTTTGCGGCTTCCGTTCTTCGTGGGCGCTTGAGTGTCCTGCGACTGCGTTTCCCCCCGCGATTGCGTTCCCTTCGTTGCCGTTCGATGCGCCTGTGTGACTCCGGTGGCTTCCTGGGTGCCTCCAGTCACTGTGCGACGCGTATTCGCCTCCTGGGTGCCCCCAGTGCGCCGGGTGTTCGCCTTCGTTCCATCCTGAGTCTTCTCATCGCCGTCGCTCTCGTTCTCGGTGCCCTTGGAGCCTTTGGTCTTCGGTTGCGTCGCCTTCGTTGCCTCATCCTGACTCACCAACGGTTCTTTCACTGCCACAGTGCCTGAAATCCGCATCAAATGCTTTTAGGCGCCGCTTGTTGGGACCTACGTTGAGTGAGCATAGTGTCGATGCTTCCGGTCGATCTGGCCTGCGTGTAACCCAATCCAATGGTATCCTGTGTGATTCCAACATTCCCCGCCGCAGTCCGCTCCTCCTTTCTACGCGTTCTCTCCTTCCCGGTATTCATCGCGGTCTTCTCGTGCGCGGTTTCAATCCCCGCGGTGTTCAGCAGCGCCTTCTCCTTCTCCATGGTCTTTCCGGTGGTCAGGTCAGTCCTCTCCTGGCCAGTTTTGAGGTCGGTCTTGTCCTGGGTGGTCCCAAGCCTCGCATTCGCCGTCCTCTCCTTTCCCGTAGCGGGTTTTGGCTCATCAGTCGCATCTTTGCACGTAACTAGCGTTGGAGGCTTCTCCGTCTTCTGCTTCGTCGTCATCGGAACGTCGGCGGTGGTCGTAGCCCCAGGTCCGTACTGCGAATAGTGGCGATTCTTAATTCCGCTCTTCGTGTGTCCGCCGTCCGAGTCTCTTTCCGCATTTGCCGCGTTCGTCTTCACCAGAAGCACCTCGTTGTTCGCCGTTTCGGTGTTCGATTCGTCCTGCTGCGACGACGCCTCGCTCGTTTTCTTCGACGAACTCGCCTGCTCCTTGCTCTTCGTCTTCTTCGCGATCGTCGCCGGCTTCTCCGCCGTCTTCACTGTTTGCTGCTTGGGGGCTTCGCTGCCCGGCTGACTTCCCGCCTCATTGAGCGACACGTCAGTCTCCGACTGAGGCTCCACCGGTTGAATCCTGACTGGTGGAGGAGGCGCGTTAGGCTAAAGTACCGTAATTAAGCTACCGTAGTTTAAATCATACGTCAAAGTATCCGCCACGCTCGACGTTCTCCTTATTGCGCTTTTTCTTCTTCTTCTTCCCGTCTTTCGTCGGCTCACCGTCGTCTTCGGCGGGTGCAAAGATACCGTAACCCCCGAACCATACACCCTGCACACAGCGGGTAACGATTATGGCAGCAACTCTGAAATTACGGTAGGTTACGGTAAACTTCGGACGACTTACAAGAGGACAAGGAAGATTCCAATTCCGATGGTGATTTTGAATCCGACTGGAAGCGAAGATTCCGACTCGGGAAACACAGCTATCGGGGGCACTACCGTAGTCGATGAAATACTGTAACTGGTAGTGGAGGTTGCGGGATTCTCGACGAACACGTTCGCAATTTCCACCGCGCCGTACATCGAACTCGACTCGTAGAGGAAGAGGTCAACCGTCAGACGTTCATTCTGACTTCCAAATCCGAATCGATCGCCTTGAAGATCGAATCTTTCGTTGTAGGATTCGCCCATTACGGTTACGGTAATCTCTGGAGGATCCAATCCTTTCTTCGCCCTAATCACGTTGAAAATCGCGATTGGATGCTGCGGAAACAAAGTTGATCCGCTCAATGCGACTTTTTCTAAACATCAGATTGTGGTACAGTAAGCTACAGTAACCCTACCTCGATGGGTAACCAAAGTATACGACATATAATTATGGAAAATGCACATCCTACCGTATCCAGCGCACGGCTCGTCCGTGATTTTGTCGGTCGTCTCGAGAGTGCGGTAGCAAACGCATATTCGCCTAAAAAATGGTACTTGCAGTGTAAAATACGGTAGCTACCGTACCCCTCAGTTGCTCTTTCAGGAAAGTACGTGAGATTGAAGGTGAGCAACTCGGTATCCGAAGCGAATTCGATGGTTTGCAGGTTATTCGACGCCACAATTCGTTTCGTTACCGCCACCGAGTCGACTTTCGTCGTCGCATACACCGTTAGACACTGAAAATTACCGTAATCTGCGAGTTCGCGCGAAGCTCGGCTTACCAGAACGAGTCCAATGAGGCGAAACATGACATTCGTCGATCACGACCGTGCAAGCTGAGAGCGCAATCAACAAATAGAGTCAACCGACTGATCCCTTCAGGCGTGGAATTAACGTTTTATAGACAGACACCTTGCAACGCCGCATGTCTCGTCTCCGCACAAGCTGTGCAATGTTGCAAACACCCACTCTAGAACGTTTACTCTACATCTCTCCTCAAAAATAACATCAAAACTGAACAATCGAACAAATTATTTCTGCGCATCGAACAAATCCTTCGCTTCGTTGATCTTCGCCGCCATGTACGGAGATCCGCCGCGATCGGGATGATTGGCAATCATTATTCTCTTGTGTGCGTCCTTTACTTTGTTCGGTTTCGCCGTCGCCGGAATGCCGAGGATGAGCGACGCTTCTCGTTTCGTCATTTTCGCATCGAATCCGCCACGGTGGTACTTGGAGAAGGCGCCGCCAGGGATCGCTTCGACTGCTTGTTTCATGAGTTGGGGGTTTCGGAGCATGTAGCGGCCCGCGAAGCCAGCGACCGCAATTCCAACTCCTGCCAAGATAAATCCGCTAGACATCTGAAAGCAGAGAGGAACGTAAAAATGAGAAATGAACAGCGGAGTTGCGCTACACGTTTGCATAACCAAGCGCAATCTCTCACGCTTCGTACATCCAATCGGACCAACAACACGCAATCACCAAGCAAATTACATCAGCAATCTCCGCCAACTAGCAAGCGCCGTCCCGAACATACGGTAGACTACGGTAGAATATGGGAAAGAAACGCGTCGCTCATCAGATTCCGCTACGAATCCATGTTTTTTGCATCACTTCAAAATTTCACAAATCTTGACTCTACAGTATTCCGCGAAACTGTTATCAATTCAATCGCGGCAAGATCGCCCATACTTGCCGCACACGTTTCGCAACCAAACTGACGCATTTGGACGCCTTTCCGATCCACTCTGACTCACTCGCGCTGAATCGTCCGTCGCTCGATATGGCTGGTTGGTTCAAGAAGGCCGATCCTAAAGGTACGATGAACCAATTACAGGTTGGCTCAGTTTTCCGTTGTTGTAGAATTGATGCGCGAAAATGATCGCAATTTGCGGAAGACAAATCGCGAGTTGGACGGCGATCGTCGTCAGCTGGAACGCAAAGAGAAGGAGCTCGAGCTGGAGATCAAGAAGTTGGCAAAAAATGGACAGCGAGATGCGTGCGCTACGCTGGCGAAGCAGCTTGTGCAGTTGAGGAAGCAGAAGACCAAGAGTATCGGAATGGGGGCGAAGATCACCGCAGTTGGAGCGCAGAATCGGTGAGTTTGCAATGTTTCAGTCATCTCTCTAAGGTCGAACCTGATCTTCTTTATTGCCAACTCAACTCTATAGACTAAGCGATCGTGCTTACGTCTTTTGTCGTTATTCCTTTGCAATCAATCTGTCATTTTTCATTTTCACTTATCTTGCTCCTTCAGGCACATGTACAGCATGGGGAAGATGTCCGAAGCGGTTGCCGCGTCCACCAAAACGATGAAGACAATGCAGAAGCAGATGCCAATTGAAAAACTCGCCAAAGATATGCGGGAATTCCAGATCGCGCAGGAGAAGATGGGAATCACGGACGAGATCGTCAACGACACGTTAGATTCGATGCTCGACGAGAGCGGAGACGAAGAGGAACAAGACGCAGTCGTCAACCAGGTGCTCGACGAAATCGGAATCGATCTGAACGCGCAGTTGGCCCGAGTGCCCCGGGCTTCTTCGACGGCGATTGGCGAAGCGTCCTCGTCGAAAGTGGCGACATCCGAGGCGGAACTGGAGAAAATGCTCGCCAATCTTCGGGGTTAATTCTGTAAATAGCACTGCAAGTGATCCAGGGGATCTACGATGACTGTAAATAAGAATAAAACGTTTCTTTCTGTCGTGTTTAATTATTTACCTACAATACATACATAGAATTCGATTTACAAGTAAAGCGAGTGCTCGCTGATATATTCTTGTACACTTTCAGGAGTGCAATATTTGATGGATTTCCCGGCTCGTATCGCTTTCCGAAGATTCGTGGAGCAAACGTCGTTCGGGAAGACGACGTCGTTGGTGAAGTGTACGGTATTCCCCACTAGATGATCCGAGTTGAGTGCGCGTATAGTCTTACTCGGATCCGCTCGTATGCGATCGAATACGACGAGGCCGAAGTCTCCTAGAATGACATCAACGTCTTCGGGGCTCCATACCGGCTTCCCTAAACGACGTCTCTAGAATTTTTCAAAATTGAAGACCAACCGTTGCGAACGGCTGTGAACGAATCGACCACGTCGCCGCCGCAGAGAAGAACCAACGCGACGTCGCTTCGATCTCTCCCCGCTTTCTTGGAATGTTTCTCTCTCACTAGCGGCAGATGATGTCTGAGGACTTCGACCGTTCTCGTCCACGTCTTCTGTGTGCATTCCCAGCCGTCCGCGCGCAGCCAACTGGATCCCTTCGTTGCCAGTGCACACATATTCAGTCGATCCTGCGCTTTCGCCAAGTCGGGCTTCCCGTAATCGTCCGCAGTTGGGCTGAAGATGCCTTCAACCACTGAGATGCCGACCTCGTTCTGCAAGTAATCGCGGGCGCATTCGAACATTCGCATGTGCATGATGGTCGGCGGGTTGAAGGATCCGCAGGCGATCAGGACCACCTGTCGACAGCCGTTGAACGCCCCGGTCGAAGTCATCTAAAAGAGGTGAGTAAAGAAAAGATACGGCGCAGAACTTGGTTGAAAAGTTGAATATATGATTGCAGTACAGTGTGCGAATAACAATTGATAATCTGAAGCGACGAGCGATGCTATAGTTCATGTGCGATCACTTTTTAGCTCACCCCAATTAATGTGCAAATATATACAACGAAGCTGTCAAGCACAGAACAATCTGAACTGAATTGAATTAGTGGGATTTAGTTGTTTATGGTGAACAAAATAAAACAAAATAATAAAACAATATTACGAAGAATTAAATGTTATGTACAAAAAAAAAGTTTAATTCTCCTTTGCCATCTTAATCGGTGTTGTTGATTGCGACAAGGTCTCGCAATCGCTGCCCGGCAAATCAACGTAGGTTCTCTTGCGCGGTGTACTTCGACTGGGACTCTCTGCTGGCACATCGTGAACATTAGGTGATGAACCAGGAGAACCAGGGTTGCACGGGGCATGCATAAAGTACCCGTTCATCTCAGCCCATCCTACTGGCATCATTTGTGGTGACCTGAATCAGTGATTTAGCACAGAGCTTGAAAGGGTGCACTCACTCGCAATCGAAGAATTGGTCAAAGTCCCTACTCCATCCATCGAACGTGACAATGACTGTTCTACCACGGACTTCACGAACTGTAGCAGGGCATACAATGCGTGTTTCAACTTGGTCCGCAGCCTCCAATTTTGCTCCAGGAACAAACAAATCAATGTTTTTTGGAATAGAACGGAACAATCCGCTATCAGGGATTCGAAGTCTGCTCTGCCTGTTCTTCTTTCTGCGATCAATGTGGGTGTTCCAGTCGAATTTGTCACCACTAATAGGCTTTGGCGCTTCGAGAAGGAGTCCATACTTAGCAGCATATCCAGGCTTGTACAGACCGGTCGATGTTCCGTGGACAGGGTAGAATTCGTGAGCAGCATTTTCAAAAGTGATCACCAAATATCCGTCATGCAACACCTTCTTAACATGCGCTGCTCGAAGAGATTGGAACTTTGAGTCCAGAGGGTCGAGCACTTCAACACAGTCTCCAACCATCCACGTTCCGGTGGGCTTAAAACTATCAGCACAGGAGTGGAACTGGGAAGGACGAGTATCTGTTACTTGGTAAGGAATGCGAAGGCCCTAAAAACTCTAGAAGTCAAATAGTAAAGTTAATATGGCATACATTCTTCTTAGCGTCAACGATTTTCTGACAATGTTGAATATAGCAGTCGTTGGCGTCGATTCGATAACCAGCTTCAACCGCCCAACCAACAGGAAAAATAAGAGGAGAGTTCTCATTGACATAGATGCCTTTTCTCCACTGATCATCCTTTTTTTCATTGGGCCGACAATCCATCATCGAAAGATTTAGGAACATTTGCCGCCCACAGATATACTTAACAATAGCGGGGCGCACTTCCAATGAATTGTCAGTATTCAATACTTCTAATCGATCACCAATCTAAAAACAAGCTTAAAACAGAAATTGTGTATGCAAGATGTTACCTTAAATTTGGCATTCGTAAGAGTTTTGATTCTTATGTCATTGATGTTCAATGGAATACTTCGTTGATTGAGAATAACGGACAGAATCTTCTCTTCCCATAAGTCACGGTCCTTTCCGCGAAGAGCAGAGCCAATTGGAGGACTGAACGCATATCTGCGCGCTCCTTCGACTTTTTGAGTGTAACCAACGGGAAGCAAATCCATCGAACCCCAGTTGACCCACAACTCGACTGGCGACTGTGGTTCAGTGCATAAAAGCTTAAGCTTAATGCGATATCCCGCAATCTCGACAATTTCAGCCATCCAACGATAGTTAAGGCCCGGTTCATCCAAGTTTGTTTCAACCTGAAGTAAAGCAAAAACAGGTGGTGACAAACGAAACGGTTCTTACATTAAGACGCTCATATTCCATCAGACGAAAGCCTTCAAAGAAGGCGCGGAAATCGGTGTGTTCCCCGAAAGCATCAACGGGGACGACGTCGGCAGCAATGAAGTCCGCACTTTTGGGTCGGTTCGCGAAGTAGTTCTCCCAAGTGTGAGACTCTTTCCCGTCTTCGGCGACTTGTGGAATGACTCCGCGCATCCGTTTGATCTTACGGAAGCTCTTGTCGTAGTTGAGGTGCTTCAATGCCATCTGGAAATGAAGCAGTGAAACTTCTTGGACAGGAAAACCACGACAACGTACGCGCGTCATCGCGGAACTTGGAATCCAGAACAGCTAATCGATAGGTGACAATTCTCAACACGCCACCACTCAACACGGAATGTGTCAAAGCAAAACGAAAGACGTCTAACAGAGCCGGCATGGCAAGCAATTAAATAAGGTCTTATCATTTGAACAAAAACGATCTGCATCAAGCAGTTCTCCCTCATAACATTCGAATGTTGTGACATTCGAACAAGCTGGTTGGTGTTTATCTCTAAACAAAAGAAGCACCAGTGATTAGTGAGAGAACAAATAAAAAGAAAAGGAATCCGTTTATAACCCGTGAGACCAAAGCGAATTCACATGGCATCCTGAACAGAAAATGTCTCAAAACGCATTGTTGTCAAAGCTGCAAGCTGAGACACACACAAGCAGCACCAAATCAAAACAATTTCAATGTCCCATTTTTCCCGTTCCTCATTGATCAACGGGCGAGTCACAAACCGCTGCTGTGTCCCAAAAGTGCATCTAAGAAATGCTCTCACTGATGTGAAATCAGTCGTCGTGAGACCCGCGTCACACGAGTCTTTGCAGAACACTTCTACCTGTCGGCCTGTCTCAGCGGTGTTGCAGCAACTTTGCAGACATTCCTGCAAAATTTTGCCGTTATACGTGCAAAATACGTGAATTGTTGCACTTCCCCGATAGTTGCGGGTGTTTTTAAAAAGCACGTGACCAAAACTCTGTTTACGCGCTCGTCGCTTATCATCAGCTCATGACTTCGTCTACGCGCAGTCTAACCATTTTTGATGGATACCTCCATTGGCTATCGCTGTCAGTGTCCGCGAGCATCTTTAAACTCTAATTATGGCTCACCGAGTTGCTAAGAAACCATTGTCGCCAGGATCCACGTGGGCGACAAGTCGTGCCGTAGTTTTCCGCGCCTTTCGCTCGTCCTTGACTCAGCCGCCTTCTCTTCTCTTCGCTCTTTTCTTGACCCCACGCTGTAATTAATCCGATTAGGCTCCACGAAAATCCACGACCAAAAGCACATCTCAGCACGCGCGCCCTGTAACGCGCTCGCCGACGACGGTGTTGTAGTTTGGCGCACCGCAGCTCCTCGGAGAACAGCCGCCGTGCTGCTGCTGTCCGACCCAAGACGTCATCGTCTTCGCGAGGCTTCTGCGCCGCTTCCGTGCGTTTCGCTGATTCTTTTATATCATCTCTCGCGTGGTTTCAGACGCTCCGATGGCGACGCGACAGCAACAACAGTTGCAGCAACAGCAAATGAACAACAGCGGCAGCGGAGGTCGAGTCTCGTTTCGCGACATCTGCGCGCTTCTATGCTGTCCTCCATTTCCGTCGTCCATCGTCTCCAAACTTGCCTTCATGCCTCCGGAGCCGAGCTATCGGATAGCCACGCACGAGGCGACCAGGTACGTGCTTTTATTTTTTGATTTAATCACGCGTTTTCCTGCACTGTTTGCGATGCTTCTGTCATTCCAAATAGTTTTTGCGATCGATGAGAGAGTTTAGTTCTGCTTAGACTCATTTGGTATGCATCCGCAAAATTAATTATGCAAGGAATAGTCTGCAGAAGATTGCGTTCAGTGCCAAACTCGGCATTTCATTCTCTGATTGAGCTCTTTTTCTTAATTTTTCGTTCAGTATATTAGGATGTTTTGTAAACGATTGCTGAAACACGCGATAAGATAGCAAAATTTATGGCAGCGTAGTTAGTACTATTTGCCGGTTCTTATCACTTCGTTTATTGACTGTTCGTATAAATAGCTCATAAAATAAAAAGTCTGTCGTCTTTACTTTGCTTCATGACCTTTGTGAATCTCATTAGTATTTTCATACCATCTTTTTAGTGCATTTCAAGGACATTTCGTATTGTCTTGCTTCCTATTTGCTGCTTTGTATGTCACATAAGGGCGCTTTATGGAATTCAGAACCCATAAAACGGGCTCATGATGTTGGGCGGCAGCGTGCATATTCAAATAACTATCGCAAAAAATGAACATCAATATTGGAATTTATTGTGCCCTGTTTTGTTTGCTTTAAGTACATTTTTCCATCGCATCGATTTGTTATGCAACTCAAATTGAGGTTTTAATTTCTAGCACTTCTCTCGAACTCATCGAAGGTCGCGCTGACTGGCCTCATGATCCTCAAGAGCTGCGGAATGTGGACGTGTTCTTCACGAGAACTCGCCGTAACAACCGGATAGCGTGCATGTACGTGAAACCGGCAGGAGATGCTAACTTTACGTTGCTCTTCTCCCACGGAAACGCAGTGGATCTTGGTCAGATGTGCAGCTTCTACTATGGTCTTGGCTATCGCTTAGGATGCAACGTATTTAGCTACGACTATTCTGGTATGACCATTTTTAATCGTCTTATGAGTAATAAATGAATTTAAGGATATGGTTGCTCATCAGGAAAGCCTTCGGAAAAGAATTTATACGCTGATATAGCCGCCGCGATGTCGGCTTTAAAGTCTCGTTATCAAATTCCACCAGAGCGGGTGATTCTCTATGGCCAGTCCATAGGAACAGTACCGAGCGTTGATCTAGCTAGTAGTGAACCTACTCTTGCTGCTTTAATTTTGCATTCACCGTTGATGTCAGGTAGTTTTTGAGCTCTATTGGTTACTTGTAAACTCCCTTTTGTTAGGTATGCGTGTTGCCTTCCCTGGAACAACCAGAACGTGGTGTTGTGATGCTTTCCCATCAATCGAAAAGATTAACCGGGTACGATGTCCTACTTTGGTCATTCACGGAACAGATGATGAGGTGGGTAAAACTAAATTTTCCCAGCTAGCGAATTCATTTAGGTTATTGATTTCTCACATGGCTTGACTATACATGAACGCTGCCCAACATCTGTTACTCCTTTGTGGGTACCGGGTGCCGGCCACAACGACGTGGAACTTCACTCCGCATATCTCGAGCGTCTTCGTGAGTTCATTGAGAACGAGGCGCGCAAAGAAGCACCACAAATCGCAGCAGCGCCCAGTGATGAAACTACGTGACACAGAAGTCATTTAACTACATTGTAATGGTTTTGTCCTTTTGTTGCAATTACAAACTATGGTGTCTATATGATGATTGTTTGATTGATTGATATTGAGAAGTTGATAATGTAAGATGTTGTAAATAAAGATTCCACGCCACGTTCTAGTGCTTCTCATGAATCTCGGTTGATTTCTTGTTATATTTGTCGTTTTTTTAGGTTACCATATAACATGAGTCTATACATACGTACTGTAGGAATGGCTGCTGCCGTGAAGAATAAAAAGAAGGAGAACAAGCTGTTTGCGCAGTGCTCTACGTGCTCCAAATATACGACAACTCGCGACCAGGAGAAGCACGTGGCGGAATGCGACACCCAGGAATCGCCTAAAGTACCGTATCTCCTTGCAGAGAAGAATTTCGTCGCCCTGACGGCTCCATTTGACTCAAACGATCGCGAAGATCTGCTCGGGAACATTTTCTTTGGTTGGAACAAGCAGATCATTGCGTTGGTGCATCCAGAGCTTCTTGCTCTTCTAAAAGTGAGCTCGAGGACGCCTTGCTTCCTGCGATCGGTTCCTGATCGGAAAATCATCGGCATCGTCACTTTATGGCCAACAAATGAGGTAATAATGCGCGAGGTTTGACCGTGAACCTTCCTTACAAGCAATTATAGATTAGCCCACTTCGCGTCAACATCCGTGGGCAACCCAACGAGAAATTAGTGGAATTGGAGCTCATTCCTCGCGATGTTCTCAAGTCTGTCGATTCGTTGACCCTGGAAGCGACTTCGGAAAACGTTCCGAATTTCTTTGGAGACAAGCATTTCTCTGATTTCCTCCGTGTTCTATTCAGCAGCACCTACTTCATTCCTGAAAAACCTTTTAGCTCCACGTATCTCGGACAACCATTCACTCTAAGAATTCAGTACACCAAAGGTACGCTCTTCTACAGTCCGAAAATATAAAGTTGCGGTTTAGATGCAAACAATGGCTCGCCAGTGGTGCTTCGGACCAATCCAAGAACAAGGATTTTCCTTGATTCCAGCATATCTGATGTTTGCGATCAGATGACGAAACTATCCTTAAATATCAACGACATTGGAGGCTGCGAAGAAGCAAAGGAAAAAATTCAGCGTTTGCTGATTGCTCCGCTGAACCAGAAATGCTCTCCGTGCTCCGTAATGCTGTGGGGAATCACAGGAACTGGGAAGACGCTCTTCCTCAATATTATCAAGCGATTGATACCATCGGCATCGATTCTTTCCTTGACGGATCGCGATTTCCAAGAGCACCTGACTCTTCTAGGATCTTCAAAATCGGTCGTTCTCATCGACGATTACGATTCTGAGGCCGCGGCGAGCTATGTTGAGGCGCTCTGTCGATTCCTGGACAACGGAAATACCCTCGTGCTTGCTGTGAGAGAAGTTGAGGCTGTTGCTATTCGCCTGAGGCGTCGAATTCCCGTGGAGGTGGAGATGCGGGTGCCGTCACAAGCGGAACGCATCGAAATCATGAAACTGCTCTTGGCGCAAGTGAACATGCAGAAGGAGCTCAATGACGAGCAGTTGAGAGATGTTGCGATGTAAGTGAAACCTTTCAGATTTTGCAATCAGAAGTTCTTCGGTTGGAGATAAAATTCTTTTTCCAGGCAAACCCATGGTTTCACTGGAGCTGACCTCAAATCTGCTATAAAGATTGCAAATCTCGAGAAACATGAAACCTTCACCGATCGCCTCCTTCGCTCAACTCGACAAGTTCGACCAACCGGACTCCGCAATTCATCTTGGAGGTTCCGAATGTCCGATGGGAAGACATAGGCGGTTACGAAGAGTTGAAGAAGGAGATTCAACAAGTCGTCGTGTGGCCACAGCAGTATCCCGAAGTCTTTGCCAGATTCGGAATTCAGCCTCCGACGGGAATTTTACTTTACGGACCTCCTGGCTGCAGTAAGACTCTCGTCGCTCGTGCTTTGGCTTCGCAGTCGAAGTTGAACTTTTTGGCTGTGAAGGGACCCGAGTTGTTTAGCAAATGGGTCGGCGAATCGGAAAAGGCCATTCGAGATATGTTTCATAGGGCTCGGCAGGTATTTTATCGTTTTATTTTGTAGTTCTTTAGAAAGTGTGTTTAGGTAGCACCGGCAAATTCTGTTTTTCGATGAAAAATCGATTGCTGTTGCCGTCGGCTCGAGGCTCTGATCAAGGCGGCAACCGCGTTGGTGACCGAGTTCTCACTCAACTTTTGACCGAACTCGACGGTCTGGAAAAGAAGTGCGGCGTCATTGTTTTAGCAGCCACTAATCGCCCGATACAATCGGATGGCGCTCTGCTTCGCCCGGGAAGATTGGATAGAGCTATCTATGTGACTCTGCCAGATGTCGAATCAAGGTACAAAGCCGTTCTAATCAATAAGCAAAAGTGCTTTAGGAAGTCGATTATCAACATTCACTTTGAGCGCATGCAGATTCACCCAGACGTGAATGTCGACGAACTGGCGACGAGAACAGAAGGCTATTCCGAGCCGAAGTGGTCGCGATGTGCCGCAATGCGGCGTTGATCGCAATGCGT